>OX638135.1:46526829-46681899 GCA_951804985.1 Dryomyza anilis
CTCTGTGTGCCTGTCTCTCTTTCTCTGCTCCCGACAGTGTTGCATTTTTAGGAACGTCAAACAAATAAGAGGACAGAAAATAACAAAAAAAAGTCTAAAAGGTACAAGTTTTTCTCGTCGAATCAAAACCAACGAAAAAATAAATAAAGGATAGAGGAACACTTTTTCAAAAGATACAACATTTTTCTGTCGGAAATGACGACAAAAAAATGTCGCACACAATTGTTCGTACATTTTAACTAAAATAAAAATAATACTCAGTACGGACTGCTATATATGTCGTTCCTTTAAAATAAATACTTTTTTCCCGACCTGAGCACCTGCCACGCCACGCCCGTGTTGCATGTTGCATGTCTAGTCAATATCAGTTGTTCATCAGCGTTTTTTTTTTATTTTTTAGTTTTAAAAATTCTTTCTTTTTTTCTTTCTACTTTTTCTGTTCACCACACAGACGTAAAAAGAAATGCATTCGTTACATGGAGGCAGTTGCCGGCGCCGGTGGCGCCATATTTCATGATGACATCGATCATGATCTGGACGACATGAACGCACAGATGAGCGAAGACGATGACAATATGGGCAGCTGCGGCAGCGTGGATGATGCTAAAACGCCAGATGACGATAACGAGTCGCTGAATCAGTCACTATCCAGCCCAGGTTGTCTGAGCGGTCTCTCGAGTTTGCAAAGTCCATCGACTAGTTTGGCCAGTCCGGCGACACCAGCGACAACCACAGCAACAGCTGCAGCACACAATGGTGAGCAGCAGCATCAGCAACAAATACAGTTTCTACACGCGCATCATCTAAGTCAAACAGCTGCCGCCGCTGCTGCAGTTCAACAATCCATGATGCAGCAGCAACATCAGCAGCTGCTCTTTCAGCAGCAGCAACATCAACATTTCTTTGGTGCGAAGCCGCAAATCCAAAACCAGTCACAGCCACCGTTCGGTAATAATGTTGCCAGCAACAGCGCCGTAACAACGACGCCAAAAACACTGTTATCGCTCGACGTATTGTCAACCTCGTCTGCCTGCAGCACAAACGGCGCTGCAGCGTCCGCCGGCAGCGCGCCCACAACTAAGGCCGACCGAATGATGTTGTCGCTGCTGAATGGCAGTCCATCCACGCTGCTGGGTAATCGCTTTAGTCACTTGGCCATGGGATTGGGCAGCAACACCGAGCACCAACAGCAGTTCAGTTTTGTGCCAACAGCGAGCACAACAACAACTTCTAACGGAGCTGCTGAGCCGTTAGCCGCTGCCACCTACAACCAGCCGACGTGTGTGCTTCCGACAATGCCCACACTAGCAGTGGCAACAACAGCGCCATCCAAAGTGCCATCCATAGTGCCGTCAACTCCAGCCTCGTCGACTGCATCGACTGCATCGTCTGCTGCATCCTCACCAGCTGCTTCCGTTGCTGCAGATAATTTTTTGGAAAAGTCTACAGCAACGCAGCGCAATCCCGTAGGCGCAAACCCGCGCGATATTAATAATCCACTGAGCATCAATCAACTGACGAAGCGGGGCGACAGCCTCAACAACAGCGGTAGCGCCGCATCGCCGACGAACACAACTGCTACGGGTGCCACTTTATCGACGACAACGGTAGAAACAACTGATGCGCATTCACCAAATGCCTTGCAAGGGCTGCCAGCAGCGCCCGCCGCACAGTATCAGCTGCATCAGCGACTGCAGCACCTGCAGCATTTGCAGCAACAACACCATCATCATCAGCAACAACAGCAGCAGCACCACCAGCAGCAGCATCATCAGTATCAGCAACAATTCCAAACACATCCGCCTCTGCCACATTCGCATCATACGCATGCGCTGTTTAGCAACAATATCAGTCAACACTTTCAACAACAAATCAGTCATCATCTAGTATCAGCGGCGGCTGCAGCAGCAGCTGCGGCCGCTGCAGCAGTAAATATGCCAGTCACAGTGGGCAATTCTACTGCAAACGGGACGATAACTAAGTCCACAGTAGCAGTCTCATCAGTGTCGACAGCAGCAGCAAACAGTAGTAGCGGCAATCGGCAGGTGACGACAACGACGGGAGATGCAGCAGCGTCAGGTGATAGCGGTGCCATCAGTGTTACGTAACGTATGCGATAACAACAACACTTTCAATGACTTTAATTATAAAATATGACTGCGTGGTACTCTAAACAAAAAATAATTTCGGCTTAAAACTTTAACTCAAAACATTTTTGATTATTTGGAATTTTAGACAACAGATATATTGTGAATCCCATGTAAATTCTTGGCTACAATGAGCGTAAATAAAAGAGTAACTTAGAGAGATAGAAAGATTTATTGCTGTTCCCTAAAGCATGGAAATAATAAAAAAGGAATGAAAAAACAAAAACAAATCAAATTATATAGACTAAAAATGAAACAACAAACGAATTTATTTTCAAAAAAACAAAAGAAAAAAAAACGGAAACTATATTTTCTCACATGTTTAATTTTATTTACAATTGATATACCAAATGTTCGTATATTAAAAATAAAAAAATCAAAGCAAACATAACTTATGTAAGGGCAAAAACAAACTCTAACACGCTACACAGTTTCATTAAAATAGTACGTATATTGTATATCTAAGTATATAATATATTTATAAGCATTTAACAAATATCGCATAGCTAGCAAATTATACGCCTATAGCTAAATTAAATGTGCCGTATTTAAAACTATATTGTTGCGTTGCGTTGACATTTACAACTGATTTATAAATATATATATATATATATATATATATATATATATATATATATATATATATATATATATATATATATATATATATATATATATATATATATATATATATATATATATATATATATATATATATATATATTCACATTTACATCTAATACATCAATTCTCATTTTTATTGAAATTCTCGATAAGGAATAAGGTTTTCAGTGACGCTATCTGCAGTTACTGTCCTGCACAGTTTGCCTGTTCAGGGTTCAGACATACCCTTATCCTAACCTTATTTCATATTTCAATTCTTCTGAAACTCCTTTTACCAAAATCATAAAGTTGTATTAATACAAAGTCATAATTTGGATTTCTTTTAAAACAGGGTTTAAAATTTACTTAAGAGATTGTCTTATGTCATTAGAATAATTTTGTTACCCAATTTTATTATAAAAGTCTTTCTAAACGATTAAATTAAAACATTATGAATGAGGTTTTTTTTCAGAAGTGTCATATCTGATTACTTTAGGCAGACTTTAGATAAGGATTCTTCGTAATAGATGGATCAGGTTGCCTTACGTGAAAAGAAAACCTGAAATTAGGTTAGTAGACCCTGAACAGAATCATTTCAGGTGGCTTTTGGAAGGGATGTCTTATTATACACTGATAAAGGACTACTGAATATGAAACAAGACATGTTCACTTGAATGATATAGAAATATGTATGGGTTGCCAAAATGAAAAATTGTGTTAAAACATTTGATATCTTTTTACTATTTTTTGTATTATTTTATTTATTTATTATTATTTTTTTTAATATTAGAATTTACATTTCTGTGTTTTTCTTGTAATTGCGAAAAGTACAAATTGTTTTGCTGCAAATATATCGAACACTGAAAAACTTGTAGCAAGTTTAATTATGTGGTTCGTCAAATATACCAATTTTCATATTTAATAATTGTAGTAAACATTATATATCCGAAAGTTTTACTGCAAGTTCATTAATACTTTTTGAGTGTTTCCATACTGAATTATTTTTGTAGAAAATTATGCTATTTTTAGTGTACACTTTCTGAAGTCCCAAAAGTACATATACATTGTATTCTTGATGATTTTTTTTTTAATTCGTCTGCCATAATTCTTATTAAATGGATTAGACAAAAAAATCAAAATTTCACATGTGAGTGTTTCCATACTGAATTATTTTTGTAGAAAATTATGCTATTTCTAGTGTACACTTTCTGAAGTCCCAAAAGTACATATACATTGTATTCTTGATGATTTTTTTTTTAATTCGTCTGCCATAATTCTTATTAAATGGATTAGACAAAAAAATCAAAATTTCACATGTGAGTGTTTCCATACTGAATTATTTTTGTAGAAAATTATGCTATTTTTAGTGTACACTTTCTGAAGTCCCAAAAGTACATATACATTGTATTCTTGATGATTTTTTTTTTAATTCGTCTGCCATAATTCTTATTAAATGGATTAGACAAAAAAATCAAAATTTCACATGTGACAAAAAAATTTTTAATATTTTTTTTAAATACGATCTTATTTTTTATAAAATAAAACATTCTATTTAAACTCTTTAATTTTTTTAATTTTCGTATACTTTTTTTATTATTTTTTTTGCTTTTTGCAATGTCCAACCGAATTTTTTATATTTTTGTATTGAAGTTGTTTTGTTTGAATTTACTTTTATGTGAATGCGCTATGTGGTCATAAATTGTTAAAAATCAAAGTTTTTATTTGATGGTGAAATAATTTGAAAAAAACGTAGAAATATAAAAATAATTAATAAATAAATAATATTTGAACTATGCTCAGTTGTTGTTTTATAAATTTAGCTATGATTAAAATTTTAACAAAGTGTGCCACGTATTTTTGCCATATAAGTATCTTCGTAACTTAACTTTGAATTATATTCTTATAATTACACCTCTAATTATTAACTACAATAATTTGTTGTATTGTTAATAATAATATATAACAATATTGTCAACAAGAGTACACTTTCCTAACGATTAACTAAATAATAATTTAATTAAATATAAAATTAATTTATGAAATAAGTTTGTAAACAGACAAATTTACACATATATTTTTGCAATCATAGATTTAGTTAAGATTTAAATTTACATTATGTTATGTTACAAAAACTCAGAAATTTAAATATTAAAAATATATATATATATATATATATATGTATATATATATATATATATATATATATATATATATATATATATATATATATATATATATATATATATATATATATATATATATATATATATATAAATATATATAAATAATTAATTAATTAATTTAATTTATATTTAAGCAAAGAGACATTTTAACAAAATGATAAACAATGAATGATAAATGCCAATTTATATAAGACTGTGTACAAATTTTTAAAAATTGGAAACAAAAATATCTCTATTAAAAAAAAAAAACCAAGAAGAATTGTAAGTAATTTTTTAAAGAAGCTTTATGTTAGACACGGAACGACGGTATTGCAAACATTTGATCGCAATTTAATGAGACTAGAAAATAAAATAAAATTATTATCACACATAATAGAGCAAAACATATGTAATACAGGAACAACTTCAACCATAATGATAAATGCTGAAAAATACAACATATTAATGAACACATTCATAATACTGACGAATTGTTTCAATGAACAGTTATATGTTATGAAAATGTTTATTCAAATTCAGATTTTTTATCATATTAAGTATTCAAACATGAAATTGTGCAAAAAAAAATAAAATCTAATAAGCATTCGTAATTCCTGCATAGAGGGCAAATTTCGCTTTTTTTTAATCACACTATGTATAAAATTGTTAAACAATTTTTTTATTAAATTAAAGCAATATAATTTTGCGCAATATAGCCCCCACATGTACGGGATAATAAATTTTTTTACCTCAGTTACTGCTTTTCAAATACAGAGAAAAGTAAATCATTGAAAAAATCATCATTTTAATGTACATATAATTTATGCATGTGTTCTATAAACAATTTACTGTTTATTAATATTATGAATTTACTCATTAATATTATTAATTTGTGCATTATCTTACGAATTTATTTATTAATATTACGAATTATTTTATTAATATTATAAATTCTATAATTTATATATTGATGAATACTTCTTAATTTCTGTGACAAATTCTTTCGTTTGTGTGTTGTTTTTTTTTTTTTTGTATTTTTTTTTAATTCTGTTTATTTAGCAACTTTTTTAAAATAGTTTTTTTAATTTTGTGTTTTTAAATGCGTATATAAATTTTCTAAACTTCTAAAGTTTAAGCTTATGTTTATTGTATAATTAAAATGTTAATATAAAAAAAATGCAGATTTTGTATTGACTATATTCCATGTATGGATATCTAGATGAGATTAAGTTCAATATGTTTAATCAGATTTAATATAAATTATTTAATTTAATTTGGTTATTACAAGTGAGTCAAAAAAAACAGGTTCTTCCATTATACCTCGTTTGGTTTCTTATAATTTTATTATGTATTATTTTTATTCTAATTATAACTTAAAAAGAAAAATAAAAAAGCATGATTTTAATATAATTCGATTTTTTTATTTTTACATTACTTAATGGTAAAATATGCAAAACAAGCAAAAATTGTGCAAACCACAACTAGCTTCGTTTGAGAAAATCAATAATTTCGTCTTTTGCCAACATTTTTAAAATAGTTGTGGATTTTCTTTAAATTTTTTTGCTCAAAAGGGGAAAGCGCCAGTTTTACTGAAATATGTTATGTTATTTGCAAAAACATTTTATTTGCTTTTGGAACAGACATTTTTACTTATGTACAATTCATAAAAAAAAATTAAGAAACTTTTTTATTTTTAAACTTAAATTTTCTTATTTATGCATTTTCAATTTTATCTTGATTGATTGATTGAAGGAGGGGGGAAAAACCCCTCTGTGTATCACACAGAGTACACCTAGGCCATAAAGTAGGCCCGTTGTGACCCCTTGGATCATGAGTCGTCTGTAATGTGTTGTAGCTGTTATGCTACTCAGTGGAGTTTAGAAATTCCGTGAATTTGACAAATTTTCTTAGTACTTTCCAGTCCAAGCTTCCGAGTTGTTTCAATGATGAAATAAGCGGAGCTCCAAAGTGGATGAATCTAAGTCTGGCAAATGCCGGGCAGTGACACAAGTAGTGTTCAAGCGTCTCTGTCTCTTCCTCACAGGCCTTGCAGAAGTAAGAGTCGACTCTACCCAATTTGAAAACATGACCTCTTAGCTCATTATGGCACGTAAGGATGCCTGTGTATTGTTTTAACTCCTTTTTATTAAGCGTTAGAATTTTGTTTGTTTTGGATTTGTTCGGGGGGCCCACAGTGTTAACACAGTGTTAACACAGTGTTAACAAGTAAGAGATCAGCAAGGGCCTCTTTACATTGTAGAACCAATATGGATTTCACCTTGTCCGTGGATAAAGCTCTAATGGCAACTTGGCTGTCTGAGAAAATTTAAATACACTTATCTACACAGTGAGTGCTTTGTATAAATTTAGCCCCTTCTGTTATAGCCACTACTTCCGACTGAAAGACGGTGTTGTGGTCATGCAGACGAAGGCTTTCTTTTGCAGAAAAGGATTCACAGAAAAAGCCCGCTCCAGTGTGACCGTTTAGTTTTGATCCGTCAGTGTAGAGGTGGATCCCCGGATTGCTAGACAATACCTGATCGTTGTCCCATTCCTCCCTAGTCGGGAAAGCGAACTTTGCGGCGGTATGATTGGTTTCCTCCGGGATGCGGTCGCAGTTCCAATTACCTGTAGAAACAGTATAAGGAATTGAGTTAATTATGGTTTGGTGATTGGTTAATGTCTCGGCATTGAGCCATCCCCCAAGGATGTTTAGTCGAGCTGCTGCGACCGCGGCCTCATATTTAACTTGAATTTGTATTGGGCGTATGTTTAGAATAGTCTCAATTGCTTTGGTCGAAGTGGTAGACATCGCACCATTCAAGTGACGCATATGTGAGTATTGGTCGTACAACGCTGGTGAAAATCCAGTGGGTCATCTTTGGTCGAAGTCCCCATGTAGGACCAATACATCTTCTGCATGTTGCCCAAACCCTAACGGCTTTTGTAGCTCTGCTAGCTATTTGTGCCTTCCAGTTAAGTTTAGAATCCAGGATTACTCCAAGGTACTTGACTTGACCTGTAAGTGCCAGTATCTCTCCGTTTACCTGTGGAAGAGGATAGCTAAGTAGCTTCCTTTTCCTAGTAAAGAGACAGATTTCAGTTTTTTGGGGGTTTATATTTAATCCCCTAGGTGATGACCATTCAGCCGAGATATCCAAGGCTTCTTGGATTCGGCTAGAAGGGAGAAGAGGATGTGTCCCCGAGGCAAGGATGGCGATGACGTCTGCGTAGCAGACAGCATGTAAACCAGCCTCGGTTAGTCTTCTTAGGAGACTGTTTATGGTGACGACCCAGATTAGCGGTGAGAGAATGCCATCCTGTGGGGTACCGCGAAACACCCTTCTCCTTAGGGTAATATTGCCCTGCTGACAAGTGATGGATCTGTTGCACAACATATGACGTACCCAGTGTAAAATAGCCGGGTCTACGTCAAAGGAGGCAAGGAACGAGATCAGTGTGCCATTGTGAACGTTATTAAAAGCACCCTCAACATCTATGAAGGCTGCTAGAGTGAGTCCTTTTAGGTCCATAGACCTTTCAATTTTGTTAACTACCTCATGTAAGGCGGTTTCAACGGATCGTCCCTTTATGTATGCATGTTGCTTAAATTTCAGCTGCTCATAAGGGATTTTTTCCTTAACCATGGTGTCGCATATGCGTTCCATTGTTTTCAGTAGGAAGGACTTTAGGCTTATGGGTCTATATGCCTTAGGGGTTGAGTAGGTTTCTTTACCCGGCTTAGGTATGAAAACTACTCTTGATTCTTGCCATATGAGGGGGGTATAGCTCTAATTAAGCCTCATGAAGCCTGGATAGACGGACGTCCAGGAGATCCACTGCCTGTTTTAGTAGGGCTGGGAAAACTCCATGTTGTCCTGGGGCTATATGTGGCTGGAAGATATGAATTGCCTTTCCCACCATATCGGTGGTGATGGCTAAGTTGTGGGAGTATTGAGAAGTTTCCCATAGCCTCGTTTCATCTGAGTTGACGAAACAGTTTGGGAAGTGCTCCTCCATTAGAATCTTTAAAGAGTCCTCAGAGTTACCTGCTCTATCCCCCTGCCTGTCTATCAGGAGTTCCGGTTGGGAGTGGGTTTTCGAAAGGAATTTCTTAATTCTTGCGGTTTTTGTAACACAATCAACTTGTGCACAGAAGAGTCGCCATGACCCTCTTTTTGCGGAGCGCATATTCTTTTTGTATGCACTGAGTTTTTGGTAGTAGAGATCCTAATGCTCTGTAGTATTTAATCTTTTAGCTTTATTGAAAAGTCTCCGAGTATCCGTTCTTAGGTTTTTCAAAGCCCCTGTCATCCAGGGTTTTTCCTTGAAAGACTCTCGAGTGCGAAGAGGGCAAGCCTCTTCGAATGCTCGTATAAGGCTATTTGTTATGGTTTTGACCTCCCCGTCAATGTTATATATAAAACTTAAAGGGGGTGCGGGAGATACGTCTAACGCATTCTTTAAAAGTCTTCTGAATAGAGCCCACTTAGTTTTCGATTTGTTGCGAAACATAGGTGGGGGTATGTTGGAATAGATAGTTTAGAACAGACGTGTCTATGATCCGAGAAGGAATGTCTTCTAGTGAAATGCCAGTCTTGGACCATGTCAAGTATGTTTTTAGAGCAAAGAGTTATGTCAAGTACTTCACTTCTGACTCTAGTGATGAAGGTGGCAGAGCAACCAACGTTTAGGGTCAGAAGATCATACGCATTAATAAATTCAAATAGGGCATGTCCCCGAGAATTACAGTCGGAGCTTCCCCATGTTGTATGGTGAGAATTGGCATCTGTACAAATTATTAATTTCTTACCTTTTTCGGCAGCAAACCTTGTAATCCTCAGCAGTTCCTCGGAGGGTGGAGGTTCCGGGGAGTCATGCGGGAGATATACTGAAGACAGCATGAGGCCACCGCTCCCGTCAAAAATTGTCGTGGCATCTGAGGAAGACAGTTCTGTGAGGAAAGATAAGTTAAAATTCTTTTTACAGATAATACAGGTCCTAGGGCGGCCTGCATTGAGTGTATAAAATATTTGGTATCGCGAGTCACCCCAACCAGCAACCCTGTCATTTACAGTCCAGAGTTCCTGGATCAGTGCGATGTGCGTCTTACCTTCTTCCATTCTCTCCATAAGCGCAGCCGTCGCCAGTCGACTCCTATGGAGGTTGATCTGCGTAAGCAGCAACCCGCAACCCTGTCATTTACAGTCCAGGGTTCCTGGATCAGTGCGATGTGCGTCTTACCTTCTTCCATTCTCTCCATAGCGCAGCCGTCGCCAGTCGACGCCTATGGAGGTTGATCTGCGTAAGCAGATCTACATTGGGCGAGTAGCTTATCCTCCTGAGAGGGCGTAAGGGTATCATCAGAAAATTCTGATAGGCCTTCGTCCTCTCCTCCGCTCGTCCCTTCTTCTTTGGTCGGGTCGACCTGAACCTACATACTGCCCGCGGCCACGACCTTATCCTTACTATCCTCCTCGACCGGGCTGGGATTGCTGTTTCCCGGATTGGGCCCCAGCTCCGACAGGTTTTCCGCCCAGCTTAATGGTCACGGATGACGTAAGGAAGAAGGCACGACCCCCAGACTTCTCCAGTGTCGTGATGGAGTTCTGGTCAATGCCCACAACGTTGAGGTTTCCATCGGTCATCTCATCCCTGTGGAACACCTCCCAAAGTTCCACTCTCAGCCCACGGTTCTGCCTCGCCAGAATCCTAAGGATATCACACGTGGGTCGCTTCGCCCCATTTGCTCTGACGAAGAAGGTTGCCTTACGCAGAACGGGTATGTCGCTTATAGCCACAAGTCGTAGCTTAGCGTCTGCCCATGGCTCAGGCAACCTTTCCATCAGATCGCGCAGGGTGCCGACACAGTCCAAAGACACCACGGTGATCCTATAGACTCCGCGGACAAATCTGCAGTATTCCAGATGGATTTCGGGGGTGCTGTCAGAAGACTCGATAATGGAGTTCGCAAGTGCGTCATTCCACACTTCCTCCAGCAGCCCCCTTTTATCCTCAGCAATCTTTCCACAGGGCTGGCTTTCATCGATGATGGCAAACTTGCGTCATCAATCGATTCACGTGCCACCCCCGCATACGTCTTGCCGTCTGCCTTCGACCTCTTCGCCGTAGACTCCTCATTCGCAGTGCAGGCCGAAACGCTACGTTGGACGAGCACGACGGGATGTCATCGCTGGGAAGAGACCCCTTGATTTTAGACACGTTTGTCTTGTTTTTCTTCGCCAATCCAACCTGGGTCATCTCCTCAGGAGAGCGCAGTCGCTTGCCCGGTCCTTGTGAATCAAGTGTAGCGGCTGGCTTCAACTGAGGGTCCCTGTTGTCAGCGGTTTGTTGACTGTCCGGGGAAGGGGTCCAGTGATGTGAGAGGCAGCTCTCTGGCGTTGTTTGGCTTTTAATCGCCTAGCCGCACCAGAGAGTCGCCTTTTCCCATCCGGGTTACTCTCTCCATGACCATCTGGAGTTGCGGAAGGACGTACGACTACCGTCCTGTCCGAACTCTGGGAGGAGTCAATAACTCCAACCCTCTCTCCACCTGCGGAATTTACTTCGCAGGCCACCACTGGCGCCCTACCAGCCGAGCTGGTCGGCCTGTCCTGCTGGGAGAGCATACGCCTGGCTGCATGGTGACAGCTGCAGACGCCGGGGCAGATATCCCTACCCCTGGGTCTGTAGACCCGTTATCTAGTTCCGTGGACGACTTCATATTTGGTTTTAACGACGCCGCAATTCGAAGTGTTTCCAGACCCTTCGGTTGTATGTGTTTAACGACAATTCGGTCACACAAAAAGGCCGCCCCCACAGGGATCAGATCTATAAGTGTTTAGATACCCTACGGTCGGAAGAGGAGGCCGCCGCACAGGGAACAGACGCCTACCTGCCTGAGACCAGATACTGGTGCATGGTAGGATTTTAGGGATGTTAGTCTGGCCACTCGTCCAAGGACCTGTTCCGGCTACCTGCCAGTATGCTCCTTGGAGTCAATGCGGCAAACACAAGCCCTCTCACTCGCTACTGAAGGGAGCTTCGACAAAGTGGGGGTACTTCGAGAGGGCAATTTTATCTTACACATTATATTAATTTTATAGACGAAATAATTCTTGCACGCGTGTATTATTGATACGTCGAAGAAATATTTCTTTTAAATCTACAATTCTTGAAACAATGGCTTATGATATATATGCTCATTAGAAACTGTATGCAATTAACGCTTGTGACTATGGCGCCACAAGTGTATTTTAGCTATACTCAAAATAAACAGTCAAATTAATTTTCAATTATAGCAATACGTTATTTGCAATTACGAAGTAGGAAATATCGCGATGGAGTCACTGGTGTGTATATTAGGCCGGTCGGTCTCCATCCAAACAGAAAAACTTTTTTTTTTTGGAATCCGCCAAAAACCACCAAAACGGCTTTTTCAATATAGCTTTGTTATTTGATGTCCGATCATGAAGTTTTATATACCGTTGAAAATGTTTCAGCGGTTAACACATTTGTCCCATAGGACCTCCGAGGTCCTATGAGTGACATCACTGTTTTCAGACTTCTACCCCCCTAAATGCAATTTTGTTTCTCATTTGATTAAATATCTCCAAAAATTATTAAATTTTTCTGTTAAAAGTAAATACTTTAGCTTGATAAACAAAAAAAGTTGCAAAAAACTCGTTTTTAAGTAAAGACGTTTTTCAAAAATAATATATAAAATTTTATTTCTATTTGAAGTTCTGTCCTAAATTGAAAGCATACATCGAGAAAAAGTCGTAACCAAAAATAAAATCAATTTTTTTAATCCTCTAAAAACAGCCAAAATCGTTTTCACTTAAACACTATATTTGTAACTTTTTTTTGTTTATAAAGCAATCTAAACACTTTCAATGGCAAAGTTTTACAATTTTTCGAGACCATTAATAATATGTGTGAAAGGCAGAAAAAACTAACATAACTTATTGAATTTGATCTAAGAGGTCAATTAAGGACAAATATATTAACCGCCGAGACCTTTCCAATGATGTATATAACTTGATGATCGGACCTCAAATAAAAAAGCTATGATGAAAAAAAGATTTTGGCGGTTTTTGGCGTGCTCAAAAAACATTTTTTTTTTACAATTTCTCAATGTAAGCTTTTATTTACGGGGTGAACTTCCAATGTACATTTTTAAATATATTATTTTTCGATAATGTTGTCACTTAACTGTAACTTTTTTGTTTATGAAGCAAACTCAATACTTTCAACGTTAAAGTTTTATATTTTTTCGTGAACTTTAATTTTATGATAATTATGCATTATATGATAAAAATGCATTTATTGGGGTAGAAGTTAGAAAAAACTAACAAAACTTGCGGAAGTTAACCTCGGAGGTCAATTCAACCTATGCGACAAATGTGTTAACTGCTGAGACATTTTCAACGGCGTATAAAACTTGATGATCGGACATCAAATAAAGAAGTTATAACTAAACCAGTTGGGAAAGTTAAATCACATGGGAAAGTTCGGTCACATGGGGCGGACTTTTATAGTCGGTCGGGCCCGACTATGGAATACCCTACACTCTTGGTGAATATATTAGTGCTATAATTTGGTGGGATGATTTTAAATAATTTACGACTAAAATTTCCACTACAAAAAATCGGTAAAAAATGAAAAAATTCAAATGTGGGCGGATCACGCCCATGTTTGAAACATATATTTTTAAGCGAATTTGACATTTAATAAATATATATGTAATACTTTTCGAGTTATTCGTTCCTAAATAGTAATATATAAGTGAGTTGAATGGGATGTGGGCGTGTCCGTTGACCGATTTTGCTCGAATCCAAACTCCGAACCATTTTTTTGCTAAAACGTATTGAAGCCAAATTTCATTGCATTCTGTCTATTATTTTTCAAGTTATCTTGTATCCGGTCAGACAGCAAGACAGACAGACGGACGTGGCTAAACGGACTCGGGTAGTGATGCTGATCAAGAAATATACACGCCTCCTAATGGGCGTTACAATATATGCACAAAGTTAATATACCCTGTACCTCATAGGTGTAGGGTATAAAAACGATTTTGGCGGTTTTTGGCGGGGTACAAAAAAAATAAATAAAATATTTCAGACTTTTTTACGAGGTTAGCTTTCATTTTAGGGGTGGACTTTCGAACATTTTTTTTTCGACCCGGCCTAGTGTATATCGCTAGTGAAAATAAAATTAGCTAGGGGCGTCTGAATCACTAGATTCATTTGCACGCAGCTGCTAATGCCCCTATAATTCGTAGTGCCTTTTTCGAGTAAATGTTGATTTATAATAATTATATTTCTTCCATGTAAATATAATACATGAAGACAAAGTGCAAGTGTTAGTGAAATGTGAATACATGAGGGAAAGTAAAATAATATATATGTGTGAAGATAAAGAAAATTTTTAATATAAAACGAGTTGGGAAAGTTAGGTCACATGGGTAAGTTCGGTCACATGGAACGGACTTTTATAGTCGGTCGGGCCCGATTATGGAATACCCTACACCTTTGGTGGGGTTATTAATGTGGGATATTTAATTTTATACCTTATATTTAAGGTTCTTAATTATGCTCAGAATATTATTTACATATCAGAAATCTGACCAGTATTTCTCAAGTTTTTCGTATACGGTCAGCAAGACAGACAGCCTCATACGTGTAGGGTATAAAAAGTAAAAATATCAAGAAAAATAAAAAAGACATTTTACAATTTATTTTTGTCAAATTTGCATAACTAGTTTGTTAGAAAGATTTCCCATTATTCCATAATTGCAATTTCTTCCTATAATTTGAAATGTTTTAAAATTCTATAGCTATCTGGCAAACGAAATTTTGTATGCACATAATATAATTTTTTTAAAGCAAAAATGTTATACGACTAACATCGAAAATATAATTTTTTATGTCTTTTGATGGAAAACTAAAAATAAAATATGAGTTAAATTATGAAAAATTGATGTGCTGCTATATGCTCAAAAACTAGAGTCAATTTGACAAGAGTGATGATATTATTAGAATCAGTGCCACAATAGAGTGGGACCCCTGGGACCTCACAAAAATTATGCTCACTTTAAAAAAGTAATTCACACAAAATGTTGGCCTAATCGAAAAACGTTTAGAGGTCGCGCATCGCGATGTCCTTTTATTTATCCCATTTAAAATCGTTAGTAAGTAGATCTGATTAAAGTTGAATAACTTCTTTTTTTGGTTGGATTTTGGTGAAATTTTGGAATATTGAGCATAATTCATTACTGATTATAATGAAATTATCAAAATTTCGATCCGACCATAAATCATTTATTCGCCGATTTTTACAATTGGGGCATTCCACGTCAATTCGGCGAGGTTTGACCCTGGCCCCCTTCGATTTGCGTCATATCTTAATATGTTTTTATTATAGGTCAATGAAGTTTAAATTTAATTTTTCAGTTGGACAAGATTTCAATAATATGCCTCTTATATCTTAAGAGTTATATCGTGTTTACTATAAATGTTATATGGCAGCTAGGCGTGGCAGTTGACAAGAACCGCCTATTTTTTGTAACACGATTTGTACTTAAGACACATAAGTATATACAAGTTTTTGTTGATGTATCTCAAACCAATCAAATATTTAGGCGATTTATACACTAAAATGTTTTTATGTTAATTATGTTAATTGGATATTTAAGAGAAGTTATCGAGACATTTTAAATTTGTAGCAAGATGGTGAAAATGGGTGTGAACTAGCTAAGAAAAGTATAAGTAAAAATGGGCGAATATTTTGATAATTCCATTGTAATCTGTAGTGAATTATGTTCAAGATTCCAAAATTTGATCAAAATCCAATTAAAAATGATTAAAAACTTTAATCAGGCCTACCTACTAACGATTTTAAATGGGCTAAAAACAGAAAATCGCGATGCGCGACCTCTAAACGTTTTTCGATTTGGACAACATTTTTTGTGAATTACTTTTTTAACGTGCTTTTTAAGGGGAGTCCGTGGGAATTTCAAAAAAGTTGTTTTTTTAACCACTCTAGTGCCACAAATGTACTCAAAAATGTGTACGATTTTTATTGCACCAAATCATTATAGTAACGTCGGGCAGTGTAATTTAAGTATATATGGAAAATAGTTCCATATTGGACTGCCTTTAAAATGTCTTTTTTTCAATTTAAATCATTTTAAAATTGAATGGTTCAATTTGATTCAATTCCTTGATTTCCATTCAATTACTGATTGGAAAAAACAAATCACAATTCTTTTTGAACAAATAGATTGCAATCTCCTTCTTCTAAATCTTTTAATAAATTCAGTATATTTTATTCACTTCGTTAAAATCTTTTTGAAACATCCTTATAAGAATCATTTTCAAATTAATCGTCAAGAGTTATTATTCATTTGATTCGAATCAAATTTATGTGCATTCGATTTTAATTAAGTGAATCAAGTCTTCTGTTACTTATAGTCTTAGGATTGAATCACTTTTTTTTGCAATCACTTTTTAAAGCAAAAGATTCAATCCCAAAAACACACAATCATTTGTCAAGTTATATGATTGCTTCATAAGCGACTCGGAAACAAATGATTTTGCTACATATACGGCTCGAAACAAATGATTTTGAGTTAATTTTGTTGAAATCTTTTTTCACACTCAAGATTTGAAATAAAACAAACTCAAATCATTTGTTGTTTGTTCACTTTTTAAATCTTTGTGCTTGCAACCAAAACAACTGGAAGTCTTTGCCGTCATTAGAGTATATTTATTTCAAATAATTAAAAGGGACTTTCATTACTGCAACATATGGTATCAAAAAATATACACCACAATATTGCTAGTAAATAAAAGTAGGTTTACAATGCATAATTAAAAAATGAATCTTATAATTAATCTAATTAAATATTTTCTTACAAATGTTGACATGACCATATTGACAATGGAATTATGTTGTTAATGGGGGTTATTAAGAAATAAAATTATGAATAAATTTTACATTTCGTGGCATTAAGGATATATTAAATTTGTGCGGATATTATAATGCCCGTTAGGAGTCGTGGTTGGTTGTCCGAAATCGCGATAATTTGAGAAATATTGCTAAGAATGCGAAATTTTTTGTTTCAATATGTTTTAACCAAAAAAGTATGGAGTATGGAGATGAGCCAATAGCTCAACGGACACGATCATGAGATGGACGATGAAACCAGAAACCTTCTATGAGCACTTCATCGGACTCTATGAGCACTGCACATGTCATGACATCAAAATCGTGATTGGCGACTTTAATTCCAAAGTGAGTCCTGACGATATCTTTGGCCCAACAGTCGGAGAAATCAGCCTCCACCACAACACCTCCGACAATGTCTGATCGACTTCACCGCACCATGAAACATGGTATTCACAAGGCTACGTGGTAGTCACCTTATCAAAACACACGCAGCAAATTGATCACGTTGTGATTGACAGAAGGCAAGCTTCTAGTGTGATGGGCGTATGTTCGATCCGAAAGGCCAACATCACACTTCCTGGTAGCAGTCAAGGTACGCATACACTTATGTGCTGCGAAAAATTCACGGTAGCGTCAACGCACTTATGGGGGACGGACGTGTCGTGCCGCCTCTTGTCCTTTTAACGTGTTCCGTCCGTCGTTTTTTAGTCTAATTTGTGTGTCAAAATTGTGCTTAATGTGGCCGTCCAACAATACCAAACAGCAATAATTTAAAATAAAACAACTAACTCTCTACAATAACAACAACAAATAAACAGAACCGGTTTCGCGCTGCCTGCTGAGTTGCTGCACTCGCTGTTATTTACAATTGCCAACGCAAAGGGCTTTTCTATGCTCTTTGCTGTAATTGCACAGGTTTGTTGTCGTATTCCCTCTCTCCCTCATCCTACTCCACGCTACTAACATACTCAGTTGATACTGCAGTGAGTGCGCGATCTACGCCGTGGTGAAGGCTTGCGCTGGTAGTATGTATGTTTGGTTTGAAGTTGCCCAGTAGAAAAATGTCGCAAAAATTTCGCATAGATTTTTACAACATTCGTGGGCTGAGAACGAATTTCTTCTCTATATATGCGTATGTGTCCGTTAATAGGCCACAAATAATGGCACTGGGTGAGACCCAGGTTAGTGAGGATGCAGATCCACTGGATTTTCAGATACCTGGGTATCACTTAGTGCCATTATTTTCTGCCCATAGGGGTCTCGCTTTATTTATTCGGATTGACGTTGTGTATCAACTGTAGCAACAACATTGTGTGTCGGATAGCGAATTTAATACAATTTGGGTTAAATTCAAAATCCATCATGCACTTGTGCTTTCTTTATAGGAGTTCGAATCTAGAGAGGGCACAACGCCACTTGTGCACAACGCCACTTGGTTGAGCCACTTGGGTCTTCCAACACAGGAGGGTTGTTATGTTGAGCTGTTTGCAGAGTGCAATCAACTCACTCAATTGGTGAAGGAACCGACGTATCTCCCACGCGTCGATGGGCAAAGCCAAAAAGTCCTAGACCTTTTTCTGACTTCACATCATGAAAAATATGATGTAAAAGTCCTTGCACCTCTTGGTAACTCCGACCACTGTACTGTATCCGCTGAGTTTTCGTATTCTAGTTTACGCGCCTCTTCGATTAAAGCCCCGAAGAGGACTGTATGGCTTTACGAAAAAGCAAATTGGGTTGCGTTAAATGATTTTTTTCGCAACTTTAATTGGAAATTGTGTTTCGCAGACAGAGACATAAATGCCGCGGCTTTAATGGTACAAAATATTATTTTATTAGGTATGCGGTCCTTCATACCTTCTAAAAAGATTAGCATTAAACCCAAGGACCACTCTTAGTTTAATGAGACTTGCAGGATTGCAGTCAGGTCGAAAGAGGAAGCCTTTCAGACTTGGCGTTCTAACAAGAATGCTGATACTGAAAGACTTCGTATACAGGCTGGGAATCGCTGTAATGCCGTGATCTTGCGCGAAAAGTTTCTTCACGAACAAAACGCGCGCAAAAAGGTCCTACTCTATCACAGGGGTAGTAAAAATTTCTGGTCATTTGTAAAAAGGGTGAAGAATCAGACTACATCGTCTACTCCAACTCTTAGTATGAATGGCCAGACCTTCACTGACCCGGTTGATAAAGCTAATCTCTTGGCAGAATTATTTGCAAATAATTCAACGCTCCCAGATAGTAATCAACCACTGCCTGTCGTCGATTTTGTTTCTTTCCGAAAAAGGGCGAGGCCACGAACCCTGCCAATTACCGACCCATTGCAATATGCTCTGCACTCTCCAAGGTAATGGAGAGCGTAATTAACTTCCACCTTGTGAACTATCTTGAGCACAACGAATTGCTCAGTGACCGACAATACGGTTTCCGTAGGACCAGATCCACAGGTGACTTGATGGCGGTCCTCTCCGAAAAGTGGAATAATTGTGTTCACCTTTTCGGGGAGAGCAAGGCTGTTGCTCTCGATATTTCCAAGGCTTTTGATCGAGTGTGGCATAAAGCCCTCGTTTCAAAACTAATTGCATATGGTGTCGGTGTATCTTTTACTCGATGGATATCGAGTTTTCTCCAGGATCGTTCAATACGAGTTGCGATGGATGGTGTTCTTTCAGAACAACATTTCATCAATTCTGGAGTTCCGCAGGGTTCCGTCCTATCCCCGTCCCTATTTCTGGTATTTATCAATGACCTTCTGTCATTGACCCAGAACCCAATTCATTCCTTTGCAGATGACAGTACGCCTAAACGTTCAACAAGCGCCCAAACTCTTTGGAGATTGAGAGTAAACGACGCACTATGAATGACACACTCAATAATGACCTTAAATCAATCTCCGAGTGGGGTGTTGCAAACAGAGTAGATTTTAATGCAAGCAAGACCCAATGTTGTCTGTTATCTCACAAAAGAATGGATTCACCCCTCCCTCCCCTCAATATGGGTGCTGTGGATATTGCGCAGTCAGCTGCTCTTGACGTTCTGGGCATATCAATTCAATGTGATCTCCGTTGGAATGACCACATATTTAAAGTGTCGAAAGAAGTGGCCAAGTGCCTCGGTTTTTTAAAACGGTGTAAAACATACTTCACTCCTGCTGACTTACGCACTGTCTACATTACCTATATACGGCCTAAAATGGAATTCCATTCGCACATTTGGGCAGGGGCCTCAAAATCCTCCTTGGAGTTCCTGGACCGAATCCAACAACGTGCGATATATTTAATAGGGGATGAAAATATTTCATCGTCTATTGGTTCTCTTGAGCACCGAAGGACCGTTGGGTGTGTAAGCCTGTTTTATAGGTATTACAACGGCAAGTGTTCGAGGGAAATACATGGCCTGATTCCACCAGGTCGTGTGTTCTCTCGTTCTACTCGGGCGTCAAACCAAGCCCACCCCTTCGTAGTCGACTCGGCTCTCAACAGAACCACGCATTATAGATAGAATTCGTTCTTCAGTCGCACGATTCGTTTGTGGAACAATCTCCCTGCGTACGTTTTTCCGGACATTTTTGATATTGGCAAGTTCAAAACAAACATTCACCGACACTACTCTATCTTTCCTCCCTCCTTTTAACCTATCATCCCTTCTTACGATCAACACTGTGCTTTTTATGAATAGGGGGCATCCCCTGAGCGTTGGTTAATTTGTAAAAAAAAAAAAAAAAAAATGAGCGCAGACTTCCAGTTGTTTTTGTTTCAAGCACAAATATTTAGAAAAGTGAATTGACAATTTTCAAACAACAAATGAATTGAGTTTGTTTTATTTTAAATCTTGAGTGTGAAAAAAGATTTCAACAAAACTAACTCAAAATCATTTGCTTCGAGCCGTATATGTAGCAAAATCATTTGTTTCCGAGTCGCTTATGAAGCAATCATATGACTTGACAAATGATTGCGTGTTTTTGGGATTGAATCTTTTGCTTTAAAAAGTGATTGCCAAAAAAAGTGATTCAATCCTAAGACTATAAATAACAGAAGACTTGATTCACTTAATTAAAATCGAATGCACATTCATTTGATTCGAATCAAATGAATAACATGATATTTCGAGCAATCCTATGAATAGGAAAAATGATTGCAACTTTTGACGATTCATTTGTACATGATTTTAACAATGATTTTTTAAAAAGACTTTAACGAAGTGAATGAAATAGACTGAATTTGATATAAGACTTTAAAAATAGAGATTGCAATCTATTTGTTCAAAAGGAATTCTAATTGTTTTGTACCAATCAGTAAATGAATTGATGTTATTGATTGTGTTTCAAAATTACCAACTTGTATGCATAATTTTTAGGGATTGAATCCAAAAAATAGACAATCATTCACAGCTCTGTCAGATACGCTGTTTCATTGTAGACCTAACCATAACTAATGCTCGAGAACTGATCAGGAAAAACCTTGTCATAACTCGAGTATTTAAATGAAAAAAATTACTATATTGATATTTTCTAAATCAATTGGCATTTCCTCTTATCGACCCTCCCATTCCATAGCAAATCAAATTTTAGTTATGTTCGGTCGGCCCTATCATTGTAACGTTATAATAAAAATCCACTTTCCATAAATCAAACTATTTAAAAAAAATGTATTAGACAGATTACTTGGCAAGTTTCTTTCATGCTTTATAAACAAACAATTCATCCCTTTACACTACAATTTTATCTTGTTCCAATAAAAAGTTATGGCTAAAAAACGAAAAGATTCGCTCTATTGACATGACAAGATTTTTTCAATTTTGTATTTTTATTGGATAAAATAGTGAAGTAAAGGCATTAATTGTTTGTTTTTAATGCACATTATTGCAACATTATTTAAAAAAAAATGTGGTTTCATTATTTAAAAATAATTTGCCAAATATATTTTTTACAAATAACAAAAATTTCGAAAAATTATTTTAAAATAATCATGCAAATCGATAGGTGCTTTAAATTAATGCCTTTACATCACTCCTTGATCTTGTACCCATGAAAAGTTATGTCAGAAAAACAAAAGTATTTTCGTTTTGGTCAGGATATAGCCACACATTTATTTATAATTCAGTAAGTTGTCCCAATCGTTAACGTTATTCTAATTGATGAATAAAAGAAACTAAGAAAAAAAAAATTGATAAAAAAATAATAATTTTTACTAATTTGTAAAGCAATTCAAACTTTAAATTTGATTTCTCAAAATTTTAAAAAATCCATATTTGCCCCTTTGGCATGTTAGTGCTGATATATGGTGTTCGTAATTATATAAAAGTATTTGTATTCCCTACGGGAAATATAGATAGCGCTACCGGAGGTAGCACAAAAGCAGCATATACTTGTGCTTTTTTTACGGTACTAATAGAAGCTAGAAATTATCATTTTTTTTTTCTTTATTTATATAAACAAAAAATTGTAGTGCTGCCTTGTTGCTTCCTTTAGTAGCTAGAAGACAGCGCGTACTTGTGATACTATTTCGCATCCAAAAGTATCGTAGAAGCAATCACATATATAAGAAAAATGTTGTGATGCCTTGTTGCTTCTTTTAACAGCGTGGGGGAAGCACACCGAAGGGTATACACGAGCGACACTACCTTCTCGATTGCTTCGTTTTTTACAACTCAACCGAAATAACTGATCGTAAAATACAGTTATTTCGGCAAAAATTAAAATTAGTTGTTGAGTGGATTTTTGCATCACTTTTGTGTTTGATTTCATGAAGTGCGGTCGTAAGTGATGTCCAGTCAAGTGAACTACAGTGTTTCAAACAAATGCATCTAAATAAAAAGCTAATTTAACTTAAAATTATTTATTTCTTTCATATAGGTAATTTATATCATTGTAATATTACTTATTTTGTAGTCCTACCCTGGAAGAACTAAATACAGGGAAAGATTAGCTTTCAGTACTACTGTAGCGTTGACTTAGTCAGTGTACGGTAGCGCTGCTTTCATAGGATAATAATAATAATAGTTTGGCACTACAGTTCAATTAAAAACTTAGGCCGAGCTCTCTCACCATTTTGAGCTCTGCGTGTTATATTTGTACTCAAAGTGGTGGGACCTACAGTTTATTGCCGAATCCGAACGGCGGGTGAGAGCTTTTCATAGGCAATGGTTTTACTCTCGTAGGTTTGCCATTTACTGACGAGAGGTAGCGCGGTATAGAAAAATATTTCTATGAAAAGATGTTGTTAACCCCTGTCCAGGCTTGAACCGGGGACCTTTCGGCTCGCAGTCCAACGCACTAACCACTGAGCTACCGCAAACTACAAATAAGTGCTTTCATAGGACATCCTGTGTAAAAATCTCACTAAGGTTCTTACGTACGAGAAGCGCTACCCTTTCACTGTCTTTCGTGATTCTTAAGCAGCACTTCTAAACAGCGATAATATAGCGCTGAATTTGTTAATAAAAGGGTAGCGCTTCCTTAGCGCTACTTAAGTCAACAAATAGATAGCGTTACAAGAGAACTGCTTTCACCACCGTAATGGTAGCGTTTCTAAGGCGTTTACAAAGTCAGCTTAAAGGCAGCGCTTCCAATGCCAAACTATATAGATTTTGCAAATCACTGTACACGTCCTGCATTAAAGTAAAGTAGATAAAATTTAATTTTAGAATAATTCTAGCTTTAACGATAGGTATTGGATATTTACATAGCTTGTGATTTTGCATAAAACTGTAATTCTATATTATTCATAACAAGAAAAATATTCCAATAAAATATTCTCATTAATTTTCAGACTTTGTCTAATAAATATGGGTTTACCTTACAATATCGATATTTTAATATCATCCCTGGAACAAATATAACACAGCACAGTTCAAAATTGTAAGAGAGCTCGGCCTAGGTTCTGCAGAGCTGTACGCCAAACTATTATTATTGTTATTATCAGTGCTCGGATTTTGATGACCTAAAAATATAGTAAAATGACCCTAAAAACGTCATTGATTCCACAAGGTAAGCGTTTGAAAAAATAATCATAATTGCCTGTAAGGTCTAGTGTGTTTTTCAAATCAGTTTCAAATATAAAATATGTGCTATTTTTAGCGCTTACTCTGAATTTGAAAATGATTTGATAATAACATTACCAAAAAGGGCAGTGAAAATTAGAAGCAAAAATGTAGTGACGCTAAAAACAGTATGTTTTTTTGTGATTGCAATAGAAACCCTGACAAAAAAAATTAACATAACGCGCGTCCAAATCTAATAGCTTACCGAAATATATTAGTGTTTGGACTTCTGTGAATATTTAAAACAATATACCGACCGCCCCGCAAACCTTGAATAGGCTCCAGAATTATATATATATATTTTTTTTTATTTAATTTTTATTCAACATTTAAAGCTTAAGAGCCTAACAATGTAGTTTGTGTATTAATAATAGGCAGAAAAAATAATAAAATAGAAAACTTAAATATATCTGTATTTTTATTTAAAATGATAACTCTCTCCAGGAAGAGTTCACCCTTGATAATCCTAAATGTTTATTAACAATTGCAAGCAACACATTTTTAATTGATCCAATAAATAAATAAATAAATAAATTGCATATATACCACAGCATAAATATTTTATTTATATTTATATTTATTGCATGTTGGCATAAACTGTAAAAACTTCCCTAAGGCGTGGCATTGATAATGAGAAATGGCGAAAGCTAGTTGGAATTATATAATTCCACAGTCTACATATACGCACATGAAATGATCTTTCCATAATAGAGTAGCGGTATTTTGGAAATGTCAAACTTCTAGTTCTAGATGAATTCGCAAAATTAAAACGATTTATTATATATGTAGGTGTCATCTTTTTCATGCACTTATAAAAAAACATCAATGCACGTAATGAAGTGTAGTTGAAAAAGCTACATCCCAAGAACATTAGCACATAGGAAGAAGTGTGATCTCTTAATCTCAGTCCATAAATAAAACGAATTACTTTATTAAAGCATTTTTTTAGTCTATCTAAGTTCAACAAGTTAGCACCCGATATAATTTCTAGACCATAGTTGAAAAATGGCATTAAAAGCTCATTGGCCAATCTACACCTCACGTCCATCGGCAAGCGGTATCCCATCTACGTAACGAAAAATTAACCCTCGCGATGGTAGTATCGATATGAAAAACTCAGGTCATTGTCAATTACAATACCCAGCGACTTGCAAGAATTAACAAAATTTATATTTATGTCATTTATTTTAATTAAAGGTCTTTCCACAATGTTTGAAGGAAACAATAACGCTTTTGTTTTGTGTGGGTTTAGATTAATAACATTATCTTTAGACCATTGTAATATTCTAGTTAAGTCACTATTTATATGTAATTCAAACATGCTTTTATTCGATGTAGTGTCAGATGTTAATAGTTGAACATCATCCGCATATATATGCAACTTCGAAAAAACTACAGACTTAGTTAAATCATTGATGTAGCACATAAAAAGCAAGGGGCCTAATATGGAGCCTTGAGGCACACCACAGTTGAGAGAGCGGACAGAGGAAATATTATTTCCCATAGAAACAAATTGGGATCTGTTTGAGAGGAATGACATAATTAATTTGCAAGCCACGTTTGCAAATTTATATTGCGCCTTCCATTTATAGCATAAAATATTATGGTTTAAAGAATCAAACGCTTTCGAAAAGTCCAGCAATGTTAATACTGAAGTTACTTTATTATCCATGTTAATACGCAAATCCTCTGTGATATCAAGAAGTAAAGAAGTTGTGCTATGATTTTTACGAAATCCAGATTGACATGGCGACAATAATTTTTCTTTATCCAAAAAAAATAGTGATTTGATCTCTTATCAAGAATTCGCACACTTTAGATAAAGCGGGTAAAACACTGATGGGTCGGTAATCGGACAAACAGTTTGCATTTTTAACCTTTCCTATAGGCACAACTCTTGCAAGTTTCCATGCTGACGGAAAAATAGAAGTAGTAAAAATTGTGTTAATTAAATGCAGAAATTGAGTTGACATGTATGGGAATAGTATTTGTAAAAATTTTAGTGGAATTTTATCCGAACCTAGAGCATTAGATTTAAGAGACGCAAAGGCACATAATAATTCATTATCATCCACAGATCTAAATGAAAAAGAGTTATTAACCTCAACAATATTATTATAATTTGGACAAGTTGAGCTTAGACCATGACTAATAAAAGTGTCATTTAATGCGTTCACGTCTAAGATAGAGTTTGCAGTACTAATACATTTATTAGTTGCACCAATTTCTTTAAACTTCTTCCATAAGCATGCTGTCGAACAATCTATAAAATAATTCCACGAATTCATGTCTCTGTATTTGCGTATAACTCTTTTCGCTCTGTTTCTGTATCTTTTGAATGTTGCAAGATTGCAATCTGTCCTATTTTCAAGTAGAGCTCTTAGTGCCATGTCCCTAAGATTACATGCGTTAACTACTTCAGGATACCGTTTAAAGCTTTTTCTGGCTTTTTTAATTCGAATTGTTCTAAGAGGAACATTTGCATCAAAAACGTATACAGTTGTTAAGAAGCTCCAGTTGTTTGTTCACGTCTGAGGAACCATAGAACTCACTAAAATTAATTAGATTTATCATATTGCTAACTTTTTCATAATCTATAGCATTATAGTCTCTGAACGACACAAATTGAGCAACTGGAGCGACAACAATGTCAATGCTAAGGAATATAAACGCATGTCGAGATAAACCTGGGCACTGAAATTGACTGCTAGTAATAACATTACTGTCATTTGACACAACAACAAAAATCTATTAAAGAATATGAATTATGAAAGAGATCAAAATGAGTTGGCTTCCTATTATGCACTAGAAACATATTACTTCTGTTACATAAGTTTTGAACATCTACGTGTTTAGCCTCATTTAATAAATTATAATTAAAATCGCCCATCACACAAACTGTTTCGTATCGGGATGATATATCTTCAATTATATCCTCACAAGAGGAAAGATCCCCATGTGGCAGGTAAACTACCCCCACAACTACATTAACTTCCAAAAATAACGCTTCAACTATTCCTTCATTACATATTTGATAGATTATTTTTGCATTTAAACACTTTGCTACATAAAAACATACTCCACCACCTCTCATATGAATTCGATCATTTCGATACAGTTTATAACCAGCAACATTTATAGCTTGGTCGTTCACATAAGGCTTTAACCATGTCTCAGTTATACCAACAACATCAAGTAAGTCTCCTTCCAAAATATTTCGCAATTCATCAATTTTAACTTCCAGATTTGAGGGTTTTAAGCTTTGTACGTTTATATGCCCAATATTAAATTTGTTTTTTACTAAAGAAGATTTCAAAATAATATTGTTGCTTGCAACTGGGCCTAGCTCACTATCGGACATCAAAGATTAGGAACCCACAGAGAATTATCATTTTAAATATTACAAAAAACTTATTGATAATAGTATACAAGAAATCAACACAGTTCATTTCAAAAATATACTTTAATGATGCTCAACACCACCGGAATATTACATATTTACAGAAAAGATGAATTATATGTTTAAAAAGATTCATTATTAAAAGTAATGGTATGAAATGACGAATTATGATAATATGTTTGCCACAAAAGGCTAAAAACTATGCGAGAAAAAGTTAAAATTATATAATTACAGCTTCAGCAATAATAGACTTTTAACTTAAAGGTATATAAAATATTCATGTTTAATTCAGTTGTATTAATTTAGAAATGATAAATAATTAATTATGTTGTTACAATAATGTTAAAATATGTGTAACAATATGTGTAACAATATGTCTAATAATGTGTGTAACAATATGTGTAACAATATATGTAACAATATGTGTAACAATATGTGTAACAATATGTGTACAATATGTGTAAAAATATTTGTAACAATATGTGTGAAGAAAAAAATAATGATTTTATAATTACAACTTCAGCAAGTGACTTTCATCAGCCATCGATGACAACAGCATCCGCAACAGCAACCGCAACAGCATCCGCAACAGCACAGCAACTAGTATTATCCGCATCATCCACAGAATCTATCGATAGATCTGCCAATGCAGCATATTCTGCAATCGGCGTAAGATGTGCATAAGGACTTTTTTGGATCGCCCCTGTAGTTGTAGGTGTACCAGCCAGCCTTCGAGTAATCTCAGCAACACTTTGTTCATCGTTCTGAATTGACGTACTAATTTCTGCGATTTCCTCGGTAGTACTACTTCCAGCCGCAGACAGCAAGCGGAGACAATCTCGTATCAACATGGTAGACTCCCTCCCATCAAGCGTGTGCACCACTGCCTTTGGAACATTGTCGTTTAGAAATTTGAAGCCTCGAATTTTGTTTGATTTTTTTAAACGTCGACAAACATAATTTAGTCGAGCTGCTTCCTGGGACAGGTGGTCGTTTAGATATATTCTTGAGTCAATATCAGAGTTCATGACCTGAGGTATACGCAGATTACGTTTAGCAATGTATGCCTTCATAATACAGTCTCTTAGTTTAATTGACACCATCTTCACCACAAAAGACTTTCTATTTTTAAACCAGTAGCAGTAGTCTATATCATTTGGTGCCACCTTAACTCCCAAAACGTCAGCAATTTTACAAACAACCTCCTCTAAATTTGTTGTTTCTGTCGGTATGCCTTGCACCAAAAAATTTGGTCTGTTTAGACGGCGCCATAACCCAGAGTTCTCTGCCTCTAGCTGTTTCACGCGTTTGGTTACCACCTCAACAACCTCAACTCTCTGCAAACACTTCTTTATGTCGGCGCGGATCTCTGCTAGCTGCGTAGCATGCTCTTCTTTTAAATTGTCGCAAAATGACTGCAGTTTCTCTTGAATGTTTAGGAGACCTGTCTTTAATTGTTCATCCAGGTGCTCTCCAATGTCTTGATTGACAGTGTATGGTTTTTTAGAGCAAGCAGCACACTTCCACACAACAGTTTTACAGGACGCAATTAAGTCGTAAACCTCTGATGCTACTTTGCTGCAGCCTTTGTGGTACCAATATGCGCATACTCCACATCGAATAGCAGCTACGTTCTTCGCAACACTTTTTTTGCACGATGGACAATTTTTGTACGGCATGTTTTGAGGTTATATTAACTCAATAACAAAATTTTCCAATTTGTGGTTTTTGGTTCTTGCCGACAGTTATTAATTAAGAATCACCACTATTTTTGCGTCAGCACACTTAGTTTTTTTCTTTTTAAACAAGATTATTTTCGCTAGAAAATGTAATAAAATACCGGCGACGTTTAACTACGTCTACTCATCTGCCATAGAGTTGCCAGACTATTCGAGAGCTTGAAACATACAAGCTTAAAAAAACACGTCTACCACATTTTGAATGCTGGCATCGATTTTCTGAAGTTATTTTGACGCTCGGGCTTGAAGTCTACGATATTGGTTTTTGTTGTCCTATATGAGGATCCCCTTTTTTACTTATTTAGCAGGATTAAGTCAATATTTAAAAGAAAAAAACTAAATGTAGGTTAACTTAATATCGAGTTGAAAATAAGGCTAAATCTTGATTTGAATTAAATATTGAAATCAATTTAAGAATTAGTGTTAATATTAATTTGAAAATAAGTGAATTTTCAAGTTAATGTTAAGCTACCAGTTTTTATTGAAAAAGCTATGATTCTTAAATTTAGATTAAAGGTGTTTCAAACGTTAACCTCAACTCTACGATTTGAAAGTAATGATTGATTTCCAAGCTTTCGCAAGTTAATATTAAGTGCAATGGCATATTGGGTGTGGTCAGTTCTTACCTAAATTACACATTCTATTCCCAGCAAGAACACTGCCGGTCATGTTAGCAGTAATATGACTAGTAGCAAAACTGAAAGTTTCAGTAAAAGTTTCAATAACATTGTTAAGAGCGTCGGGATAAAATTTACCGAAACTTTTGTGTGCGTGTGAATTTTTTTCTCTTTCTCACTCATCTACAATGAGATACAATTGAATATATGTCTGTCACTGTTCTTTTGGTAATAAGTGACGATTAAATTACAGGTAAATTTACGAAATAATTTACGTAAAATAAACTGATTTAATTTTGAGGTTAGGGACGGTTAAATAATTAGTAAACTAACCAAATTAAACCAAAGATCCAAAATTCTATAGTTTTCATTTTTATTGCGTTGAATGTAATGCTTGCTTTGCAGATTTTCTATTAAAAACGACTTTTGTTTGCCGTTGTTTTGCTTCCTTCCATGCATTTGTTTAATGCAGACGACCCTTCCATTTTGATGATATGTATAATATAAATAGATAAATAAGCAATCTATAAAAATACTCTTTTTAATATACTTTCTTTTTATCAATTGTTTATAATTAAAGTAAAATCTATTTTCTACTCCTGCTGTAGCGGCTGCTGTGGCAAACGTAATGAATAACCTACAAATAAAAAATGGTGGCAAGCCAACGCGCAAAAAATATAAGTTTTCATTACTAGTAAAATTACGGGTCATATATCTATCATTGATCCTGCAGGGATGTATTTCAAATTATTTATGTATGAGTGAGAAAATATAATATTGTCTTTGTGTTGGAGTTTCGGTAAGCCATGTCTTGCTGGGTTGAAAGGTGCTGTAGCAAAATAATTAGTTATACTATATGGTAGATAAAAAAGGGTATCATCATTTCTTCTATTTCTACGATTGTGGTTAAAACCAATAAGTATACTTAGTTAGGAAGCTCTTGTGAATCTATTCTACCCGTTATTAATTGATGTATGTTATATCCGCAATCTGTCTATGTTTGACCACTTTAAATTTAATAGTTTCGATCTTCGTATGAAAGAAGATGTATGTTATCTACCAAATTAAAACCCTTGAGAACGGAGCGTTGGAAATTTGTCTATATTCAATGCGTCAATACATATGTACATTGTAGAAAGGAAACTTCAAGTATTTTCATATTTAAATTAACCAATGTTTTAATAATTAACTTAATTCAATTGCATTGGCATAGGTAACGAAAAGCATTCTCAAGTTTTACTTTAAATTTAATGTATATACATTATGTAATAAAAATAATTGAATATGTAGTAATATTTTTATGTTTAGCTTGAAGTTAAATAAATAAAAACAATTTTTTTGAGACACTAATATTTTCGATTTTTAAATAAATTCAAAATGTAGTAAAACTAAATGAGTATGTAGTTATATTTCAGTAATTTAATTACATATTTGAGGATGTATTAATGAAGATAAAATGTAGTCCTTTTTAACATAAATGTATTCAAAATTTGCAGTAAAATTATGTAGTTATATTGCACACAAAAATGGTTTTCAAAATATCAATGTACTTGAAGCAAATAGATATAATTTGAACAAAAATATTATTTTTTTTCTTCCCACGCCAACACTGACGATAGACGCGTATCCATATATTTTATAACCGATTTTCTTTCTTAATTTCAGATTAATCGAATGTATTAAAATAAGAGCTATTCATAAATTTTTTAACTTTCGATGCCATATTTGTGGTTTCAACTCCACTACAGAGTTGCAAGTAATAAAGACAAATATAGTACTACAAAAATAGAACAAAGATGCCAAATTTTTGTTTCAGTCTACTTCTGAAATTCTACAAACAATGACCTAAAATTTAAAAATTAAAAATTACCTAACGACTAAAAAAGCAAAAAAATGACTCATTTTGATACGCCCAGTTTGAACATCCAAACATCGAAAATTTTTATCTGTCTCAGATTAACCCACGAAAATCATATAATTCATACAGCTCATGGTTCATCCTGATTCGATATTCGTTAACAAAGCAGATAGGGCCAAAGATTTTACGGAGAATTTTTCTCTCGTACGCTGGAGGCCAGCGTACATGTTTCTGCACCATAAAGTAGGACGGGCATGATGAGTGACTTGTAGAGCGTTATTTTTGTCCGGCGAGAGAGGGCTCCACTTCTCAATTGCCTCCTAAGCCCAAAGTAGCACCTGTTGGCAAAAGTTATTCTCCGTTTTATCTCCAGGTTGACGTCGATGTAGCTGTTTATGCTAAATCCCAGATAGATGAAATCCTTCACAATGTCGAACTTGTGTGTGGCAAAATCAGCTTTTTGACCATGACGCTCGGACTCTTTTTTAGCTTGTTGACACAAGGAACTTCGTCTTGTCCTCGTTCATCGCTAGACCCATTTGACGTGACTCTTTTTCCAGTCTGGAGAATGCTGCGCTGACTGCTCGTGTTCTCCTGCCAATGATAACAATATCGTCGGCATATGCCAGCAGCATGACACTTTGAGAGGCTCTGGAGGTCTTTTCCTAATTTCACTAAACAAAGTGTGTTGCTCAGGGTCATCCTGCAAAGTCTTATAAGTTTCGCAAGTATACCGAACTCAGACATTGCAGCGTATCCTTATCGGAGTGTCGAAGGCGGCTTTATAGTCGACTAATAGGTGGTAGGAGTCGATCTGTTTTCAAGGGTCTTTTTCTGGATTAGGCTCAATGTGAAAATCTGGACTTTCCAGGTCTTTCCAGGTCTGAAACCGCACTGATAAGGTCCAATCAGTCTGTTGACGATGGGCTTCAGTCTTTCACATAATACGATAGAACCGTGTATGCAATAAGGATTGGCCAGAGTACACTGAGGTTCCAGTCACTTGGCATGCTTTCATCCGACCATATTCTGCTTACGAGCTCGTGCATGCTCCCTATTAGCTCGTCGCCTCCGGTCTTAAACAACTCAGCAGGCAGGCCATCAGCACCTGCGGCTTTGTTGTTTTTCAGCCGAGCAATGGCTGTTCGGGCCTCGTCATGGTCGGGTGGCGAAATCTCAACGTCGTCATCAAGTACTGGGGTTACAGGGTTTACTTCTCTCTCAGTGGAATTGCTGTCATCATCACCGGTCAGCAGTTTAGAGAAGTGATCCCTCCATATCTTCAGTGTGCTCTGGATATCTGTGATAAGAATCCCGTTCTCATCTTTACAAGAAGATGCTCTGGATTTTGAACCTCCGGCTAGGCGTCTTATTTTCTCGATGAATTTTCGACCCTCATTTCTGTACCCATGCATCTCAATCTCCTCACACTCACGTCTTTTTGCCACTCTTTTACGCCTGAAAAGACGTGTCTCTTCCTTTCTCTTTTCTTTCTATTGCTCCTTCGCAGCTCGCATAGCTATTGACTGCAGGGTGAATTTGTATGTAGCGCGACACTCTGCAGTGGCCGCGCGACACTCTTGGTCATACCACTGATTCCTCAGAGGGCGTTGGATTCCAAGCAACTCTTCGGCAGCCGTACGCATAAAGCGGAAGTGTTGGCATGGAGGCTAAATATTGCGATTGTGGGACAATAGATGGCTTCTCTGCCCACCTTGGCGGTAAAATCGCCTAGTACGATTATGATATCGTGGCGGGGGCAGCGCTCGTATGCGTTGTCTAGGCGCTCGTAGAATCGCTCTTTTGTCTCGTCATCTTTCTCGAGCAGTAATGAAAAGTTATTCGATGAAGTGTTTATGTTGAAAATTGCGCAAATACAGAAAGAATCGAGAAATGAAGTTAAGATGACACATCAATCCATTAAAAATTTGTAGACATTTTTAACTTCTTCGCCGAACAAAACATTCCTATATATTCAACATATTCACCATTCTTCCACTACTTTAAACCACTACTTTAAATTTTTGCCAAACAGGATTTTAATAAAAAAAAAATCATTTTCTGGCAACATAAAGACTTTCAAATAGATCATAATCAACATTTTCGTTCATATACTAATTTAGTAAGGAGTGCGCACGAAAAATTGTAACACAGAAAAATCAAAAAAAAACAAGTAAGCTGTGAATCCAAAATTTTTCTTTTTTTTTTTGTATTATACTTCACTTTATGTAAATTCTTTACCAAAAAAAAGTCCGCCAATACATATGTCATCCATAATGCAACACAGACATTTTGTTACAAATTATGCCTGCAATTTTTATCATATATTTCATGCGTCAATGATTTTCGGAGCATTCTCAAATGAGACTTTCTGAACTTTATACGATTTAAGGCCAACTTCCTTTTTTACTTTGCGGACATATTATTTGAAGCGACTGCATTTTTTAGTTACTTTTCTGTCCGAAGCATTTGGATTCTTTATGAAAAATTACCTTGACACGTGTATCTCTGTGTAGGTCTCCCAATCCACATTCTCTGCCAGATCCCACTTTTCGATCAATGTTTAGATTGTCATTAATGTTTTTCAAAACCAGGTTAACAGTTTGACGGAACACTTTAACAGTTTTGGTAATTTCTAAGTGACTCCATTTCGAATTTTGTTGAAAAATATTCGATTTCAGCTTGGGTACCAATTTCTAGTAAACACTTCTGGGGAAATGAAAATAACTTACTTTGTATTCATCTGTCAATAAAGCCGAAGACGATGCTATGCTAATATTTGCTACCGGACACTTCTAACAAAAAGAAGAAGTAAACATCTATGTTACAATTTTTTCGTGCGCATTCCTTATTACTCAAAGCTCGATATTCAAGCGATTTTGAAACGAATTGTGGACGATATCGTTCTCAACAGGCCCGTGCGCAGGATTTGCTCGTGGGGGGGTTTTAGCTAACTTCATAATAAAGGGGGTAGGGGAGGTAGTTTTCCGTTTGTCCATACTCATGAACATATGTCATTATTTCAGAAAATCGGTATCTAACGAGGCTTAAACTAGGTAAGATATCGGGTGTACGATCTTCTTATAACACAGTTTCCTTCAAGAACTTTTTAAGAGTCATTAGGTCCCGGTTGGGCCATTTTCCATAGCCTTGTTAGGGTCAGAGTAAATTGGTTTAATTGTAATAAAAACAGTATTCCATTAATGAAAATACGTATAACTTTTTTGACAATTAAATATACAAAACTAGCAATACATTGAAAAAGGCTTTAAAAAATTTTTGAAATTTATATAATTTGAGAAAATATTAAATAAAACCAATCGATTTCATTTAAAATTTGTACTTAAATTTCATAAAAATATTTTCATAATATTGGTAAAGTAATTCAAACAGAAAAGAGCCGCAGGCGAAAATTTTTCGAAAATTTTTTATATACCAATTTATATGTTAATGTATCTTTCTTTTTTTTTTTTTTGGTAAAAAAAACATTTTTTTAATAGATAAGGGTGTTTTTGAAATATGAAAACAAACATATTAAAATTTTAGCAGTACTATTTCAGAATTTGATGTAATTTGGAAGTATGATGAAACAACATAATATTAAAATTAATATATTGGTAAAATTTTAGCTTCTCAGATGGTGTGGTTAAAAAGATTTGGTGATTTAAATTTTAATAAATAATCAATAAATTATTCAATTGAACATAACTCAAGCAATAGTGAAGCAAAATAAAACACTGAAGTCTCATTTAAAAGGTAATAAAATTGCCAAAATATTGATTTTAGAGTGGTCATCGTTAAACAAAGTTTATTTTAAAAGGATATATCTCAAAAAGCAATGGCGAAAGTCGACATTAAAATTAAAATCAGCTTTTTGACGTTTTATTATTTATGAAAATTGTCAAAAAGTGGACTTTAATTATAAACATGACTTTTGTGAATTTAAAATGAAAATGCATATCATATTTTCATAATTTATGTCACATAAAGGGTGTAAAGGAAATTATTTTTACAAATTCAAATGCGGATATTGTTTTCAAAGCAAATAATGAAAAAAAATCCGTAAATTCGAAAATTCTCTGAATTATGACAAACAAAAAAATTAACAAGTTTTCACTTATAAGTAATCAATCATGTCGTCAACCAAAAAAATTTAAAAGTGGAAAACTAAATTTTGGACATTTTGGTAAGCTAACCGTTCTGCATTGCATGCAATTTTTGCAGGGAAATGGCTGAAAATATTACAATTCGGTTTTAAGCAGAGCTCTCGATTACCCGGGAGCCCGGCTACCCGGGTTATACCCGGGTTGTTCAAATACTCGAAAAACCCGGGTATTAAATGTTCGAGCTACCCGGGTAATTTGTTCGTTCGTTTGTTCGAGCTATTCGATTAGCTCGTTTGTTCGAGTAGCTCGATTACTCGTTCGTTGATCGAGTAGCTCGAGTAGCTTAGAAGACTAATGGTAACCTTTGGAGTGGTCCATGACCCCCAAAAGGGGATCAAAACCGCATTTATGACCCAAAAATTTGTATTTCAGAAATCTATAGCGTATTCAGAAATCTATTTTCGAAAATGGGGTTTTTGACCCCTTTGGGGGGACCTGGACCACTCCAAAGGGAACCATTAGCCTTCTAATGATGTTCTGAAATAAAAATTTTTGGGTCATAAATGCGGTTTTGACCCCCTTTTGGGGGTCATGGACCACTTCAATGGGTATCATTAGTCTTCTAATGAGGCTCGCTATCCATTTCCGCAATAAAAAAATTGATTATATTATACTTCACTTTATGTAAATTCTTTACCAAAAAAAAGTCCGCCAATACATATGTCATCCATAATGCAACACAGACATTTTGTTACAAATTATGCCTGCAATTTTTATCATATATTTCATGCGTCAATGATTTTCGGAGCATTCTCAAATGAGACTTTCTGAACTTTATACGATTTAAGGCCAACTTCCTTTTTTACTTTGCGGACATATTATTTGAAGCGACTGCATTTTTTAGTTACTTTTCTGTCCGAAGCATTTGGATTCTTTATGAAAAATTACCTTGACACGTGTATCTCTGTGTAGGTCTCCCAATCCACATTCTCTGCCAGATCCCACTTTTCGATCAATGTTTAGATTGTCATTAATGTTTTTCAAAACCAGGTTAACAGTTTGACGGAACACTTTAACAGTTTTGGTAATTTCTAAGTGACTCCATTTCGAATTTTGTTGAAAAATATTCGATTTCAGCTTGGGTACCAATTTCTAGTAAACACTTCTGGGGAAATGAAAATAACTTACTTTGTATTCATCTGTCAATAAAGCCGAAGACGATGCTATGCTAATATTTGCTACCGGACACTTCTAACAAAAAGAAGAAGTAAACATCTATGTTACAATTTTTTCGTGCGCATTCCTTATTACTCAAAGCTCGATATTCAAGCGATTTTGAAACGAATTGTGGACGATATCGTTCTCAACAGGCCCGTGCGCAGGATTTGCTCGTGGGGGGGTTTTAGCTAACTTCATAATAAAGGGGGTAGGGGAGGTAGTTTTCCGTTTGTCCATACTCATGAACATATGTCATTATTTCAGAAAATCGGTATCTAACGAGGCTTAAACTAGGTAAGATATCGGGTGTACGATCTTCTTATAACACAGTTTCCTTCAAGAACTTTTTAAGAGTCATTAGGTCCCGGTTGGGCCATTTTCCATAGCCTTGTTAGGGTCAGAGTAAATTGGTTTAATTGTAATAAAAACAGTATTCCATTAATGAAAATACGTATAACTTTTTTGACAATTAAATATACAAAACTAGCAATACATTGAAAAAGGCTTTAAAAAATTTTTGAAATTTATATAATTTGAGAAAATATTAAATAAAACCAATCGATTTCATTTAAAATTTGTACTTAAATTTCATAAAAATATTTTCATAATATTGGTAAAGTAATTCAAACAGAAAAGAGCCGCAGGCGAAAATTTTTCGAAAATTTTTTATATACCAATTTATATGTTAATGTATCTTTCTTTTTTTTTTTTTTGGTAAAAAAAACATTTTTTTAATAGATAAGGGTGTTTTTGAAATATGAAAACAAACATATTAAAATTTTAGCAGTACTATTTCAGAATTTGATGTAATTTGGAAGTATGATGAAACAACATAATATTAAAATTAATATATTGGTAAAATTTTAGCTTCTCAGATGGTGTGGTTAAAAAGATTTGGTGATTTAAATTTTAATAAATAATCAATAAATTATTCAATTGAACATAACTCAAGCAATAGTGAAGCAAAATAAAACACTGAAGTCTCATTTAAAAGGTAATAAAATTGGCAAAATATTGATTTTAGAGTGGTCATCGTTAAACAAAGTTTATTTTAAAAGGATATATCTCAAAAAGCAATGGCGAAAGTCGACATTAAAATTAAAATCAGCTTTTTGACGTTTTATTATTTATGAAAATTGTCAAAAAAGTGGACTTTAATTATAAACATGACTTTTGTGAATTTAAAATGAAAATGCATATCATATTTTCATAATTTATGTCACATAAAGGGTGTAAAGGAAATTATTTTTACAAATTCAAATGCGGATATTGTTTTCAAAGCAAATAATGAAAAAAAATCCGTAAATTCGAAAATTCTCTGAATTATGACAAACAAAAAAATTAACAAGTTTTCACTTATAAGTAATCAATCATGTCGTCAACCAAAAAAATTTAAAAGTGGAAAACTAAATTTTGGACATTTTGGTAAGCTAACCGTTCTGCATTGCATGCAATTTTTGCAGGGAAACGGCTGAAAATATTACAATTCGGTTTTAAGCAGAGCTCTCGATTACCCGGGAGCCCGGCTACCCGGGTTATACCCGGGTTGTTCAAATACTCGAAAAACCCGGGTATTAAATGTTCGAGCTACCCGGGTAATTTGTTCGTTCGTTTGTTCGAGCTATTCGATTAGCTCGTTTGTTCGAGTAGCTCGATTACTCGTTCGTTGATCGAGTAGCTCGAGTAGCTTAGAAGACTAATGGTAACCTTTGGAGTGGTCCATGACCCCCAAAAGGGGATCAAAACCGCATTTATGACCCAAAAATTTGTATTTCAGAAATCTATAGCGTATTCAGAAATCTATTTTCGAAAATGGGGTTTTTGACCCCTTTGGGGGGACCTGGACCACTCCAAAGGGAACCATTAGCCTTCTAATGATGTTCTGAAATAAAAATTTTTGGGTCATAAATGCGGTTTTGACCCCCTTTTGGGGGTCATGGACCACTTCAATGGGTATCATTAGTCTTCTAATGAGGCTCGCTATCCATTTCCGCAATAAAAAAAAAGATGGACAAAAAGTGGTTTTTGACCCCCTTTTGGGGGTCAGGGACCACTGAGAGTGGTACCATTCGATTTCCCTTGATGTCTGCTACCGATTTCTGCAATAAATTTTTTTTCGGTCTTTTTATTACTTTCCGCCCACTTTTTCCCATCCACCCACTTTTGTCCACCCACATTTTTCCAGCCACTTCCGACCAACACCCACATCAAGCAAACGAACTGACAGACAAATTAACAAGCGATCAAATGAACAATCGTCAATCGAACAAACGAACGAACGAGCTACTCGAAGCTCGAACAACGATCGAGCTACACGAACAACGAACGAGCAATCGTGCTACTCGAACAAACGAGCTACTCGAATAGCTCGAACAAACGAACGAACAAACTACCCGGGTTTTGCGAACTACCCGGGTAGCTCGAACATTTAATACCCGGGTTTTTCGAGGATTTGAACTACCCGGGTATTACCCGGGCTTTCGAGCGCCCGGGCTACTCGAAAATACTCTTATGAAATCGAGAGACCATCTTCTTAAATCGTAAACGTGAATCAGGTCGAAAATCAGGATTTATGAATCATAAATTCGTGTCTGTGAACTTAGCATATCAATTCCTAGAAGATCAACAAAAAAGGTGAGTTCTCTTCGCATGCAGGTGAGTTCTATAGTTCCTCATACTTTTTTTAAATAGTTCTGCCCATTTGAGCCCAAAAAAATACACTTAAAAAAATGATCTGCTAACTTCCGGTAGCATATCATTTTCCAGAAAATCAAAAAAATTTTAGAGTTCTCTTCGCATGCAGTCGAGTTCTATAGTTCCTCATACTTTTTTTCAATAGTTCCGCCCATTTTAGCCAAAAAAAAATACACTGAAAAATATTATTGATCATTAAATGATACATCAAAAATACGTACCAAGCGGAAAAAAACAACATAATTTTGAGAGTTCTCTTCACATACAGTCGAATTCTATAGTTCCTCATACTTTTTTTTCAAAAGTTCCGACCGTTTTAGCCATAAAAAATACACTCAAAATAATTTAAAAAACCGTAAATCATAAAATTTTTCAAAATGCCAGAAAATCAAAAAATTTTGAGAGTTCTCTTCGCATGCAGTCGAGTTCTAAAGTTTCTCATACTTTTTTTAAAAAGTTCCGACCATTTTAGCCATCAAAAATGCACTCAAAATAATTTGAAAAACCGTAAACCATAAAATTTTTCAAAATGCCAGAAAATCAAAAAATTTTGAGAGTTCTCTTCGCATACAGTCGAGTTCTATAATTCCTCATACTTTTTTTAAATAGTTCCGACCGTTTTAGCCATAAAAAATACACTCAAAATAATTTGAAAAACCGTAAATCAAAAAAAATTTCAAAACTCAAGAAAATCAAAAAATTTTGAGAGTTCTCTTCGCATGCAGTCGAGTTCTAAAGTATCTCATACTTTTTTTAAAAAGTTCCGACCATTTTAGCCATAAAAAATACACTCAAAATAATTTGAAAAACCGTAAATCAAAAAAAAAATTCAAAACTCCACAAAATCAAAAAATTTTGAGAGTTCTCTTCGCATGCAGTCGAGTTCTACAGTTCCTCATACTTTTTTTAAAAAGTTACAACCATTTTAGTCATAAAAAATACACTCAAAATAATTTGAAAAACCGTAAATCATAAAATTTTTCAAAATGTCAGAAAATCAAAAAAATTTGAGAGTTCTCTTCGCATGCAGTCGAGTTCTATAGTTCCTCATACTTTTTTTAAAAAGTTCCGACCATTTTAGCCATAAAAAATACACTCAAATTAATTTGAAAAACCGTAAATCATAAAATTTGTCAAAATGCCAGAAAATCAAAAAATGTTGAGAGTTCTCTTCGCATGCAGTCGAGTTCTATAGTTTCTCATACTTTTTTTAAATAGTTCCGACCATTTTAGCCATAAAAAATACACTCAAAATAATTTGAAAAACCGTAAATTATAAACATTTTCAAAATACCAGAAAATCAAAAAAATTTGAGAGTTCTCTTCGCATGCAGTCGAATTCTATAGTTCCTCATACTTTTTTTAAAAAGTTCCGACCATTTTAGCCATAAAAAATACATAAAAAATACACACCGTAAATCAAAAAAAATTTCAAAACTCCAGAAAATCAAAAAATTTTGAGAGTTCTCTTCGCATGCAGTCGAGTTCTATAGTTCCTTAAATTTTTTTTTTTAATAGTTCCGACCATTTTAATATAATATAATAGTTTGGCGCTACAGTCCTGTATAGGACTTCGGCCGAGCTCTCTCACCATTTTGAGCTGTGCGTGTTATATTTGTACTCAAAGTGGTGGGACCTACAGTTTATTGCCGAATCCGAACGGCGGGTGAGAGCTTTTCATAGGCAATGTTTTACTCTCGTAGGTTTGCCATTTACTGCCGAGAGGTAGCGCGGTATAGAAAAATGTTTTCTATGAAAAGATGTTGTTAGCCCCAGTCCAGGCTTGAACCGGGACCTTTCGGCTCGTAGTCCAACGCACTAACCACTGAGCTACCGCGGCTATTTTAGCCATAAAAAATACACTCAAAATAATTTGAAAAACCGTAAATTATAAAATTTTTCAAAATACCAGAAAATCAAAAAAATTTGAGAGTTCTCTTCGCATGCAGTCGAGTTCTATAGTTCCTCATACTTTTTTTTTAAAAGTTCCGACCATTTTAGCCATAAAAAATACACTCAAAATAATTTGAAAAACCGTAAATCAAAAATTTTTTCAAAATGCTAGAAAATCAAAAAATTTTGAGAGTTCTCTTCGCATGCAGTCGAGTTCTATAGTTCCTCATACTTTTTTTTTAAAAGTTCCGACCGTTTTAGCCACAAAAAATACACTCAAAATAATTTGAAAAACCGTAAATCAAACAAAATTTCAAAACTTCAGAAAATCAAAAAATTTTGAGAGTTCCCTTCGCATGCAGTCGAGTTCTATAGTTCCTCATACTTTTTTTAATAAGTTCCGACCATTTTAGCCATAAAAAATACACTCAAAATAATTTGAAAAACCGTAAATTATAAAATTTTTCAAAATGCCAGAAAATCAAAAAATTTTGAGAGTTCTCTTTGCATGCAGTCGAGTTCTATAGTTCCTCATACTTTTTTTAAATAGTTCCGACCGTTTTAGCCATAAAAATACACTCAAAATAATTTCAAAAACCGTAAATCAAAAACTCCAGAAAATCAAAAAATTTTGAGAGCTCTCTTCGCATGCAGCCGAGTTCTATAGTTTCTCATACTTTTTTTAAAAAGTTTAAAAATATCCATTCATATCAATATCTGTTCACAATAATCTATTTTTTCATTTATGTAGTTTTTATGCCTTTAAAACTCAATACGCCCATATATAATTTTCTTTTTATGCAATAAAGGCGTATAATTAATTAATTTATGTTAATAAATTATTTTATATATTAATAGTAGCTTTAAGACAAATTTGAAAAGTGCACAACAAAGCTAAAAGTTTGAACTTTAATGGAAAATTGGTGTATTTTTTATAGGATACGGACATTCAAAAATGTTCAACACATATATCTCTCAAACTTACTTTTTCAACCCAACGCTACAATTGAAGCGTTGGGTGCAATAAGGGCGTTAGGCATCATAACGTCCTTTTTGCAATATTCGCATCGAATGATACCAGCGGTGCATTCTACCATCCTGTAAAATCGCTGATCGATTGCATAAAGTTTTTTTGTCGGACGATATCTCCATACAAATATTTTTATCATATTTTTTATGTTTTTACAGAGTCAGTTTTCAACAGAGTAAATTTAGTTTTGAGCCATATTGACCGTAATTTAATTTCATTCCATTCATATCAATAAGTATATCTAGACAATGCACAATAATCTCTATTTTTATCATTTATGTAATGATTAAAGCTCTAAAATTCAATACGCCCAACTTTTATTACTCGTTTTATGCAATAAGGGCGTATAAATCATTTATTTTAATTTATTATTTTATATATTATTAGAATCTTCAAAACAAATTTGAAAAGTGCATAATAAGCTAAGAGTTCAAATTTTAATGGAAAATTTAAATCAATAATTTTGTTTCATTACATTTTGAGATACGGACTTTCAAAAACTTAAACGCAAATATCTCAAAACATACTTTTTCACATAACGCCCTTAATGCATTTATCGCTTCAATTACAATTGATAAAATAATTAAAATGGTATATTTGAGATCATAAGTATTTATTATTTTTTTTATTCGCATATTAAATATACAATTAAATGTGGTAATATTTTTGTGTTAAGGCTAGCTTGTTCACGTGATCTATGTAGGCCGTCGTATTTGTGCCAGCATTGTCCAGTGAGGCAGTAGGCCACGTAGTGTTTGAGTAGAATGATGTAATCAATAACACCTATTAGTAGGTATGTTATTTGTTTTATTGTTATAGTTTTTTGTATGGAATCTAATGTGTATCTATTATGGTTATTTTTAATTTTATAATTTTTGTCTGTTATAACGCTTGTATCCACAATAACGTGGGATCCGTAGTACGTAAGATATGGAGTTTTCTTGTTGCATTTACAACACGTTATACTTTCAGTTTCGCAATCATTTATTGCTTCTTGCATATTTTGTAGACCAGATAATAATATGTCTATATTTACATTAAATAATGTATTTAATTTACTATTAGTATATCCGCAAGCGCAGTTAATTGTAGCGTAGTAGTATGGGTCCTTGTTAAATAATATTTGCGCTAGATGGCCAGCATTACAATTAGCCTCTAATAGTTTTATTTGTCCTTTTAATGTTGATGATTTAAAAATTGATATATTTGTTAATATATGTGCACGCTGTATGTAATTATCTTTAGATATTCTTTTATTATTACTTATGTTAAGAGCCAGTTTTATAATTGGACACTCTGATCGCATTGCGTATTCTTCGTATGTGGCATTAGACAAAATCCCACTAAGAATTATTTGAAAAGTTGCATCAAATGCACACGTTTGTTTTATATTATATAATGAACCATCTATTCTTATAGGCCCAGAAATATTCCCATTTAATATTATTGGAATACGACCTGTATTTGATTTTTTACGTAATCCCATTCCGGGCAATCATCCAAACATGTTGGCTTTTTACGTTTTTCTTTTTGTGGACAAGCTTCGGATTCCTCATTTTTATTTTTATTTAAGGCCATCCACTCTTCAGCAGAGTTCGGATTTGCACGCACGCCCGCGCCCGCGCCCCTAAGTAAATGAGAAGCAAATTTGTTTACGCATACTCTGCACTCGGGCACCACATTTTTTTTACAACACATCCCGTCGCAACGAGTGATGCTTTGCATTATTCTCGGTACCTGCCCTCGTGCGTGCTACGAAACTAAAAACTGCAGCCCGCGCAGACGTGGAATGAGAAAATAGAGAAACATATCGCGCAAGTGCTATGGTATTTATTTCGCGGGCAACTCCGTGCAACAGCGAAAACCGACTGCCCCGGGCAGCACGCGGGGCAGTTTTTCACAGCCAGTTAATTTTTTCTTGTATGACATTCTTATGTGGCGCATGAGCACGGCACTGTTATAATATACTGCGCAATGTTTTAAGAATTTTTAAATATCGTTAACTATCGTTAATACAGAAAAGTTTGGCAATACTCAAATACACTTTTAATCGAAGTTTTAATTTGGTTTATAAAAATTGTATAATTTAGTACAAGTTTTTAAGTGCAAGTTTAAACTTAGTGTACATTTTTACAAATGAGGATATACATTATTTTTCGAAGCCTATCATGTAGCTTTTTTATTAAAATAGATTTTTGCACATAATAATTTTTGTATTTGAATAAAAATGTTGATTAAGATTTCATGTTAAATTTATTTTTCTGTTCAACGAACAATTAAAAGATACAATTTTTATAAACCAAAATAAAACTGCGATTAAAAGTGTATTTGAGTATTGCCAAAATTGTCTGTATTACCAATAGTTTTATATAAAAATTATTAAAACATTGCGCAGTCTAGTAAAACAGTGCCAATAAAATTTACTGGCTGTGAAAAATGCGCGTGCTGCCAGGGGCAGTCTGTTTTCGCTGTTGCACGGAGTTGCCCCGCGAAATAAATACCATAGCACTTGCGCGATATGCTTCTCTATTTTCTCATTCCACGTCTGCGCGAGTTGCAGTTTTTAGTTTCGTAGCACGCACGAGGGCAGGTACCGAGAATAATGCAAAGCATCACTCGTTGCGACGGGATGTGTTGTAAAAAAAATGTGATGCCCGAGTGCAGTGTCTGCGTAAAACAAATTTGCTCGTCAGTGTATGAAGAAAGGGGCATGTGCGGGCGCACGCACACGGGCATTTCCGATCTCTGCTCTTCAGTTATATTCCAAACATTACTTGCTCGAATGTTGTCGTCCACCTCTATATTATTTTCATTGCTTGATAATGAGTTATTTGTTGCATTTAAATTTTGTGTTGTGTCTTTTGCAGTGTTGCTGAAATGTTCATTACATATTTCGAAACTAATATCATCCACAATTAAATTTTGTGTTGTATCTTTTGCAGTGCTGCTCAAATGTTCATTACTTATTTGGAAACTCATATCATCAACATTTTCCGCGTCTGCTTTATTTGCAGCGTTCCAATATTTTTTCATTAATACGCTCGAGATGTTGAAAAACGAATCTATCGATACGCATTGGTATTTCGCCTCTAAAATCACGGTGTTTTAAATCAGCAAATTCTGATTCGACAGCCGCTGATGTGGTGGTATTGGTGCATTTGCAGCCAGTATGAGGCGCAAAAAATGAGCAACAGTTAGCGACCTCTGATCTGCAGAAACCATTTGGAATGTAGGTACACTACCTTCGCTTGTAGAAAGAACACATTGATACAAGAAAATGTGCGGATCGTGAGATTTTGAGCGCTTTGCAATGCCGCCCGTTGCATCAATAGTAAATATTGCATTAATCTTTTTACGACAGCGTGATACGTATATTTGTAGTTGTTCGGGACGCCAATAAACACAGTTAAATTTCAATAATGCGACATGATGGATGCATCCAGCAAACTTTCCATATTCAGAGCTTTTGAGTAAATTCAATGCAGGATTTGAGAAATCTAAACCATATTTATGTAGAAGACATTGGTTCTTTTGCTTTTCGAACAACTTCGTTACTCGGTAAAATTGGTGGATTTTTACATCCGAGTTCTTTTAACCGAACAAATTCTTTTCGACGCCAAGTTATTGCATCATTTCGCCCATCAATAAGAAAGTCGGCGACTTGCAAACGGCGTTCTCCTCTCAATTGCCTTCGTTTGTTCCCTGAATGAAGTTTGGGTATAATGTTTTCAATATGACAGTTAAAAATAACATCGACGTCTTTTACTGGTTCCCTTCTTATGTTACCGTATATCTTCGCATTACATTCTTTGCAATATCCTTCAAACGTGACAAAATATTTCGCTGTAGCGCTTTGGTAAACATTATTGTTTTTAAAAACAAATACGCAATCGAGATGATGTTGTATCCATATTGCTTCAGAAATTACATCTGCCCAACCTTCGCGCAGTTTCCAGTATATACGACCACTGTACAATTTTTGGCGAGGTCGGATGACCTGCCATTTTTCCGACGATATTACAAGATTTTTATCAATGGTGTTATAACTAGAATCTGTATTCGTGCTTTGGTCTGAACACTATAGGTAAAAAGATATTAAAAAAATATCAAGAAATGTGTTATTAATGTAACAAAAAAAAATGATATACCTAAAAATAAAATATCAACCATTACCAAAAAATTCAAAATGCTGAAATCTTTGGTATTACAGTGTATAACATAATAATAGTTTGGCGCTACAGTTCTTGAAGAACTTCGGTCGAGCTCTCTCACCAGTGAAAGTTATAATAGGGCTTAAAAGTTGCATTGTGGTGCTAGAGTTTACCATAAAAAAATGTAGTACAAAAATAAATAATAATAATTCGCGGATTGCAGATTAAGTTAAAAAACATTTTATATCTTTATTTTATTTTTTACAATCTATATAACATTTTTTTTAGATCATAATAGACTCAAAAAATTAGAGATTGTAACTATTAATGTCAATTTTGAATAAAATCGTATGCTTGCGCATCGTCCTTGAAGTATAAAAAGTACAAAAAAAAATCGACATTTTCTTTGGTTAAACCGTACTAAAATTGGCATGGGTGGTTATTTTGATATTTTTTTTTATATTTATATTTAGGTGTGCATGGCATGGAAATGAGCATGGCATTTCTCGATACTCTTAATCATTTGCCCAAATTTCAATGAAATCAAAAATGTAAAATCCCAAATTTTACTTTTTTCGGTCGATATGGTGTGGGATGGCCAATATTTATTATCCTATTAAACTAAAAAAAATATTAAAGTGTTGAATACTCTGAATTTCCTTCACATTTACAAAAATGTAATTCTAGAAAATTTTGACAGCTAATTTTTAGAAAAAAATCGTAGTGCAAATTTCGGTTTATAATAAATAATAAATAATAAATAATAAATAATAAATAATAAATAATAAATAATAAATAATAAATAATAAATAATAAATAATAAATAATAAATAATAAATAATAAATAATAAATAATAAATAATAAATAATAAATAATAAATAATAAATAATAAATAATAAATAATAAATAATAAATAATAAATAATAAATAATAAATAATAAATAATAAATAATAAATAATAAATAATAAATAATAAATAATAAATAATAAATAATAAATAATAAATAATAAATAATAAATAATAAATAATAAATAATAAATAATAAATAATAAATAATAAATAATAAATAATAAATAATAAATAATAAATAATAAATAATAAATAATAAATAATAAATAATAAATAATAAATAATAAATAATAAATAATAAATAATAAATAATAAATAATAAATAATAAATAATAAATAATAAATAATAAATAATAAATAATAAATAATAAATAATAAATAATAAATAATAAATAATAAATAATAAATAATAAATAATAAATAATAAATAATAAATAATAAATAATAAATAATAAATAATAAATAATAAATAATAAATAATAAATAATAAATAATAAATAATAAATAATAAATAATAAATAATAAATAATAAATAATAAATAATAAATAATAAATAATAAATAATAAATAATAAATAATAAATAATAAATAATAAATAATAAATAATAAATAATAAATAATAAATAATAAATAATAAATAATAAATAATAAATAATAAATAATAAATAATAAATAATAAATAATAAATAATAAATAATAAATAATAAATAATAAATAATAAATAATAAATAATAAATAATAAATAATAAATAATAAATAATAAATAATAAATAATAAATAATAAATAATAAATAATAAATAATAAATAATAAATAATAAATAATAAATAATAAATAATAAATAATAAATAATAAATAATAAATAATAAATAATAAATAATAAATAATAAATAATAAATAATAAATAATAAATAATAAATAATAAATAATAAATAATAAATAATAAATAATAAATAATAAATAATAAATAATAAATAATAAATAATAAATAATAAATAATAAATAATAAATAATAAATAATAAATAATAAATAATAAATAATAAATAATAAATAATAAATAATAAATAATAAATAATAAATAATAAATAATAAATAATAAATAATAAATAATAAATAATAAATAATAAATAATAAATAATAAATAATAAATAATAAATAATAAATAATAAATAATAAATAATAAATAATAAATAATAAATAATAAATAATAAATAATAAATAATAAATAATAAATAATAAATAATAAATAATAAATAATAAATAATAAATAATAAATAATAAATAATAAATAATAAATAATAAATAATAAATAATAAATAATAAATAATAAATAATAAATAATAAATAATAAATAATAAATAATAAATAATAAATAATAAATAATAAATAATAAATAATAAATAATAAATAATAAATAATAAATAATAAATAATAAATAATAAATAATAAATAATAAATAATAAATAATAAATAATAAATAATAAATAATAAATAATAAATAATAAATAATAAATAATAAATAATAAATAATAAATAATAAATAATAAATAATAAATAATAAATAATAAATAATAAATAATAAATAATAAATAATAAATAATAAATAATAAATAATAAATAATAAATAATAAATAATAAATAATAAATAATAAATAATAAATAATAAATAATAAATAATAAATAATAAATAATAAATAATAAATAATAAATAATAAATAATAAATAATAAATAATAAATAATAAATAATAAATAATAAATAATAAATAATAAATAATAAATAATAAATAATAAATAATAAATAATAAATAATAAATAATAAATAATAAATAATAAATAATAAATAATAAATAATAAATAATAAATAATAAATAATAAATAATAAATAATAAATAATAAATAATAAATAATAAATAATAAATAATAAATAATAAATAATAAATAATAAATAATAAATAATAAATAATAAATAATAAATAATAAATAATAAATAATAAATAATAAATAATAAATAATAAATAATAAATAATAAATAATAAATAATAAATAATAAATAATAAATAATAAATAATAAATAATAAATAATAAATAATAAATAATAAATAATAAATAATAAATAATAAATAATAAATAATAAATAATAAATAATAAATAATAAATAATAAATAATAAATAATAAATAATAAATAATAAATAATAAATAATAAATAATAAATAATAAATAATAAATAATAAATAATAAATAATAAATAATAAATAATAAATAATAAATAATAAATAATAAATAATAAATAATAAATAATATTAATAATACACAGTCGTATGGCACCACACTGCATGTATGTATCTAGTACAGCTATTTACTAATCACCAGGGCAAGTTTTTGTTGGCACAATATATAGGTAAAAATGGTTGGAAATATGGCACAAAAACAGTAAAAAATGGCACAAAAATAGTCAAAAAAAGGCAAAAAGGCTAAAAATGGCACTAAACGGCACAAAAATAGTCAAAAAAAGGGAAAAAAAAAAATTATATTGAAAACTTTCTAAAATTTTTTAATAAACTATTTTTGTTGACATTTTACATGGTCTAATACTTATTTCCTTAATTTTATTCACAAAATTAAGAACATACAAAAATAGATACACCAGAAAAGGACGTCATATATTTTTTTAATACAACCAAAAAATCGAAAACAATATTTAAAAAAGATTTGCCAGAGTGTAAAAAAAGGCATTTTTAGGCAAAGTATATCAAAATAGGCAAATTTACTAGCCCTGCTAGTCACTAATAATTTAATTTTTTATTAAAAATTGAAATTTTCACCGAAAATTATATTTTTCACTAAAATTATAATTGTCAATGAAAATTGAATTTTTAATAAAAAATATAATTTATCAATTACATTTCAGTAAAAATCCCTCAACATTAAAAAAATATTAACTAAATAATATAAAAGAAATCACCCAATAGTGGACAACATTCCGGGAAATTTAAAGAGTTTAATTATTTCAGATTGGTTTAAACGGACCCATATATTATGCTTATTTTGTTGTTGTTGTTGCCAACTAGATGGCTGTACTAGATACATACATGCAGTGTGGTGCCATACGACTGTATGGTGGCATGCGTCTGTCCGTTGTCATGCGTCTGTTTGTTTCCATGCGATGATACGGGGTAGCAACGAAAAGTTGTCGTTGAAGTGTGTGTATACGCTTCGTATTTTTTTTATTATTGTAGTAGCCTCAAAAAAAAACTACTCGGCTAATGGTTGTTTGCACAAACCCGAACAACGACTGTCGGCTATTTTGCAACAACCGAACAACGACTATCGGTAGTTATGTTAAGCCACACACAAAAACCGAACATCAACTGTTTTATTTACGGAATAAGTTACGGATCGCGCCACTGGAAAATGTCCAACTCGAGAATTGTGTGGATCATGTCTGGGATGATTATAGTTTGAAAAACAACAATGCCTGTTTTATAAAGTAAAAAATCTGAGACTAAAATAGTATCGGCTGTTTGGTTCATGTATGGTTCAATGTATGGTTTATGTCTGGGATGATTATAGTTTAAAAGCAAAAACAGCCTGGTTGATAAAGTAAAAAAGCTGAGGCTAAAATAATAGAGGCTTCATTAAATAATACAGCATTAAAATAAAAAATGCGTTAAAATAACTAGTTTTCGACATAACTATATTTTAATTATATGTAGATGTGGCAAAATATCGTTGAGTTAGTAAAAAAAAATTAGACTTAGCACTTTTATTTTATCAACCAGGCTGATTTTGCTTTTCATCCCAGACATGAACCATACAATTTTCAAACTGTATTTTGTCCACAAATTTAAATTGGTTCGGTGAAAAACAAGAAAAAAATCAGAAATTACAAATTCTTTTTAATTTTGACTTCGAGTTAGATATCTTCCATGCTAAAAATTTTGGACAACAACCGAGGAAATTCATTTTTTCGGGCTAAAATTCAAAGTTTAGTCTTGTTGATAGTGTAGAAAAATAAAAAATAGCCAGATATTTTTGGAAACAGCCGCTGTTTTCAAAATGGCCTGGTTGATGAACTACAACAAATATGTATTTCTATTTGCATGAAAAAATAAGATCATGCATGAGGAATGATTATATTTAAATTTAAAAACTTTTTTTAACTCATAATGTACATACCGTTAGGTTAACGTTATCATTATTAGTGTATGTAGGGTCCGGGACTCGGATATGGAATATTTTCATGATGTAGTCTTTTAGTCCATTACGATTATTGTTAATAATGGTGTGGACGTGCTTTGGTGTTATCCTTGACCCTTTATCCATCATCAAATTAGAAATATGTTGGTAAACTTTATGCGAAGGTGGAAGTACCTTTCCCTTATCATCGATAGCGCGACACTCTACATCCGATAAAATTAATTTAAGTTCATTTTTTTTATATGCACACATTTTAATTTTAATATAATTGTCAACTGTGTGGCAGTTAATCGAATACAACAAAAATAAAACCCGTCGCACTCTAAAGACAAAATAGACAATGATGTTATTACTGTTTTATTTGCTACGCTAGTGATGTCGTTTGTCAAACACGCATATCGGCCATTCCATGTCAAACCGGGCGCTTTTCGACAAAAAATGACCTTATGAGCTCCGATCTTTTTGAAATTTTACAGACATGTTCTGTGCCAAAAAATATTCGATTTTAAATTTGTTTTAAAATAGTAAGCGCTGAGGTCCCACTCTGAATTTTTTGGTGTTGGTGCATTATTGATGTAGTTTTGTATAAAATAAAAGTATGTGCTGACCACGAAAATCGGTTTAAAATTTTTCGGACCATCATTTATTATGTTTGTATTAGATGTTTTAAAAACGACTAAACTAAAGAGCAATTGAATGGTAATCAAATGAGATCAAATTGTTAAATATTGAACTTATGGTTCACGTGCTTCAGTAATTTAACTGTATCCAAATTAATGAATTTCAACGAAATTTTTTCATTTATTAAGTTTCATTTATTAAGGGGTAGAACTACAAAAATATTTTTTTTTATAATACATGAAACACGTGTAAAATATTTTTCGACATAGAACATCAGTGCAAAGTGTCAACGAAATCAAAAATAGTAAATCTCAAAAGTGATACTGCAATTTAATATTTTTCTGCAAATTTAATATACAATATTTCTTGCATGCTTATATATTTTTTTGTGCCTATATTTTTTGTCGTTATTTGAAAATCATGAAGTTACATACAAAATATATTTTTAAATATATTAAAATTTTACAGTGTACCTACATTTGACTGCTATTAGTTCTTTCTGCTCTTTTGAAACTGCAACAATAAAAATATGTTGAAGTTTGAAAATCCGCAATTTTTGTTGACAACTAGAGGAGAATTACCCAATTAGCGGGGAATTTTATTCTTAGCGGGAAATTGGGGAATGGAAAGCTCGAATATGGCTCTGTATTCCAATTTTCAAAAAAGTGGAAAGTTGGGCAAATCATATTTCGAATATATTACACAATCTAATACATACTAGTTCTTTAAACGGTAAAATTAGTTTTCGACATGTTTGCTCCTATTCAAAAATATTGGTGTCTGCTTAAAAGGCCAATTTTAATTTCTAATTTAAACCTAGTTTAATAAGATCTAGTTTTCCCTTTATATATTCTCAATATATAGTAACTAAATTACATTCGTGCGGGGCATTATATAATAAATTGGGGAATTTTGTTAAGAATATCAGGAAGAAAGAAAATATAATTTAGATCTTTCGCAGCCGCGAACTCTCGACGACAAATTTTGTTTTGCTTATTCGTTGACGTCCCCGCATTCATTCGTTTAGAAAGTTAAACTTGAAAAAGTGCAACAAGCAAACTCTCTCTCTTTTCTTCAACTCATACTTGCTCAAGGACAAAGAGAATGCGTTGATCTACTCACTGCGCATGAATGTTGCCACTTCTGTTGGAATATTCACATTTGTGGTATTTTTGAAATTTTGTGTAGAATTAAATAATTGATTTGGAATTTTGCCATAACTTGTATATTTGTGTACTATAGAACTCACCTGCATGCGAAGAGAACTCTCAAAATTTTTTGATTTTCTGGCATTTTGAAAAATTTTATGATTTACGGTTTTTCAAATTATTTTGAGTGCATTTTTTATGGCTAAAATGGTAGAACTATAGAACTCGGCTGCATGCGAAGAGAACTCTCAACATTTTTTGATTTTCTGGAGTTTTGAACATTTTTTTGATTTACGGTTTTTCAAATTATTTTGAGTGTATTTTTTATGGCTAAAACGGTCGGAACTATTTAAAAAAAGTATGAGGAACTATAGAACTCGACTGCATGTGAAGAGAACTCTCAACATTTTTTGATTTTCTGGCATTTTGAAAAATTTTATGATTTACGGTTTTTCAAATTATTTTGAGTGTATTTTTTATGGCTGAAATGGTCGGAACTATTTAAAAAAAAGTATGAGGAACTATAGAACTCGACTGCATGCGAAGAGAACCCTCAAAATTTTTTGATTTTCTGGAGTTTTGAAATTTTTTTCGATTTACGGTTTTTCAAATTATTTTGAGTGTATTTTTTATGGCTAAAATGGTCGGAACTATTTAAAAAAAGTATGAGGAACTATAGAACTCGACTGCATGCGAGAACTATCAATTTTTTTTGATTTTCTAGCATTTTGAAAAAATTTTTGATTTACGGTTTTTCAAATTATTTTGAGTGTATTTTTTATGGCTAAAATGGTCGGAACTGTTTAAAAAAAGTATGAGGAACTATAGAACTCGACTGCATGCGAAAAGAACTCTCAACATTTTTTGATTTTCTGGCATTTTGAAAAATTTTATGATTTACGGTTTTTCAAATTATTTTGAGTGCATTTTTGATGGCTAAAATGGTCGGAACTTTTTAAAAAAAGTATGAGGAACTATAGAACTCGACTGCATGCGAAAAGAACTCTCAAAATTTTTTGATTTTCTGGAGTTTTGAAAATTTTTTTGATTTACGGTTTTTCAAATTATTTTGAGTGTATTTTTTATGGATAAAATGGTCGGAACTTTTTAAAAAAAGTATGAGGAACTATAGAACTCGACTGCATGCGAAGAGAACTCTCAACATTTTTTGATTTTCTGGCAATTTGAAAAATTTTATGATTTACGGTTTTTCAAATTATTTTGAGTGTATTTTTTATGGCTAAAACGGTCGGAACTTTTTAAAAAAGTATGAGGAACTATAGAATTCGACTGTATGTGAAGAGAACTCTCAACATTTTGTTGTTTTTTTCTGTTTGGTACATTTTTTTGATGTATCATTTAATGATCAATAATATTTTTTAGTGTATTTTTTTTGGCTAAAATGGGCGGAACTATTGAAAAAAAGTATGAGGAACTATAGAACTCGACTGCATGCGAAGAGAACTCTAAAAATTTTTTGATTTTCTGGAAAATGATATGCTACCGGAAGTTAGCAGATCATTTTTTTAAGTGTATTTTTTTGGGCTCAAATGGGCAGAACTATTAAAAAAAATTATGAGGAACTATATAACTCACCTGCATGCGAAGAGAACTCACCTTTTTTGTTGATCTTCTGGGAATTGATATGCTAAGTTCACAGACACCGTAAATTCGAGGCGAAGGTAAAGTGTCCAAAGCCCAAAGAGATGTGTCAAAAAAATGTAATATATTTCATATTTTCAAAAAGAAAATATGAAATTTAAATTGAGATCATTTAAATTTCCAAATTAAATCGAAGAAATTAATTAAAGATCTAAATAAACGAGCGAGGGACTGCTGAAACCCGTATAGAACAATATTATATAATTTGTTCAAAAGGATGTAACCCTCCAAACTGCCTGAGCTAGGTCCAGAATTATAATTTTTGGCTTATATAAAATCCATTCTACGAAAAATATTCAAATATTGTTAAACTGAAAAAAAAGCGATAGTTGGATTAGTGTTATCAAAAATGTTAGAAGAAGTGGTGTCCAACGGCTGATGGTGGGCTGGAAGACTAAAATACGGAAATTCGTCCAAACTCATTCAGAAATATAATTTTTAAATATTTTTAAAAACTATGGAGCATTGTTCTTCATTTGTGATATATTTTTTTACCGAGTAAACTTTTTAAGTTTAAAAGAAAATGTATAAATAAATTCATTTACACCCTTCAATTTGTAGCTGAGATTTCTTTGCGTATGGATATAAAAACGTTTTTACAAAATCAAATAATTTAAAGGTGTTATTCCCTTTTGAAATATTACACTCATAAAATTAATAGTTTTTACCATTAAAATTAGTCAATATGATAAACTATTAACACAATCGGTGAATCCTATTAAATACTACAAAAAACTATAAAATTTATTTGAGTTTGTTTGAAAATATTTATTATTTGTATACTATTTAATCAATAACTGTCCTATTGACAAATTGGGATTAATGGGATTTTATGAGTTTTGTAGTATTAGATATTTTAAAAATTATTTCAATTTTTTTTAAATGCGAATAAAAGCTGTAAACGAATTAATATCGTACAACCTTTTTCATTTTTATGCTCAATGATGTCTCAGCCATGAATTACATCCAAATTTTTTCAAATGTTCGACCAAAAATTTGATATGCACTTGCATTTCAAAAGCAAAAAAACCCCTTTAACGAATTGATCCAGAAAAATTGGAAAACACGATTATATTATTTTTTAGCGAACTTTAAGAAAATACAGGATTAAACGAAAAGGATTTCGTTGGAATTTCTTATGCTTTTTCAGAAATTTATTTTCTTTCGTTTTACGTTATAAGAGAGATATAATGTATATTTTTTTAAATGTATTTTTTGTTAAAAAATATAATAATGAATTTACAAACAAAAATATTTCTGCACTATGTAAAAAAAATTGCTAAAATAAAAAGTTGAAAAATAATTGTTTAAAAAAAAAAAAATTGTTTGTATTGTATTGTTTAAAAAAAAAATGTACGAAAATTCCAATAGTTTTTTGTTCGAAAAAAAAAGGTTTCTTCGACAAAAATAACGTAAATATTGTTGTTGTAAGTCAACATAGTATCTTTTGGTAAGTCACTATACGTTGATATTATAAACGTATCGTGACCTACTTCCGCGATGACTACCTTATGCAGTTATCGTGAAGTTGGTGTAAGGTGTGATGTAGGGCTTACGTATCAAAGTTCAGTATTGTCGAAGTTGTGTCAAACCAGCGGTGGCGTGATTGGCTAGAGTGAAATTTGCGCACGGCACTCTGCCGGAACATGTTAGATTTGGAACATACCTCCATATAATAGTTTAAGTTAGATTTTAAGTCAGTTGTTAGTGGTAAATCAGTAGTTCAGTAGTAAACAATAATGTTAATATTAAAATATAACTTTAGAGTAAATAAAAGTATGTCTTAAAAGAAAAGACTTGTTTGAAATATTTCGGTTAATAAAAATGGAACTTCGACGTTGGACATTCTCTGGTAGGACATCATGGGTAATTATAAATGGAACGTTGCGACATTTGGCCTCACGCCTAAGCAACGGACATTTTAATTACAACATTTGGCGCAGCCGGTAGGATTAGGTTAATAAGGATAATTTGAATTACAACATTTGGCGCAGCCGGTTTTCGAACCATACATCAACTCCCAAGGGACGAGAAGGACTGGATGGAGATTAATATTGGAAGAAATAAATATTTAGGATCAGGGAAAATATTTTTTTACATTTGTGAGTATTGTGAAAAATAGTGAAAAAAATGTGAGCGGTAAAAAAATAAAAATTTTGTAAATTTGTAATGTTGTAATAATAAAAATCATGGGATTATGAAAATTGACATTTAAAAAATGAAAAAACAATTGAACATTTTGAAATTAATTGTGGAATAAAATAAACTGTGAAATAAAATTGAGAAATGAATAACATAAATGATATAATTTGTTAAATCAGAAAATTAAATAAGTAAACTAAATGTTTTATAAAATTGTTTAATTGATATATTAAAGCACATTTTTAAAGTAATAGTGAAACAATATAGAATAGTTTGAGTCATTAAATGATCATAATTAATAAAATTGTGAATTTAAATAAATTGAATAACATAAGAATTTTATTACAGTAATGTTTTCATAATGTTGCGAAATTAATTAAAAAACAAAACTGGAAAATTTTAACCAAATTAAATGCAATAAATAAATTAATTCAGTATTCATAAATTACATGTTGATATGATTTGGAAATATAGATTAAAAAGTTTAAATAATGAAACATAAAAATGAGATAAACAATATTTGTAAAAAATTTAATAGATAAATTAAAAAATGGTTAAAAGTTTATTTAATATGAAACTAGTAAAAACAAAATAAATAATTTAATTAAAAAAGGCATAGTGAATTATATAATTAAGTAAATGGAAAAATAAGAAACACTAATAATGGGTACTGAAAATGTATTGAAACGCGTTCATTACGTTGTTCCTAACTTTTCTGGGGCGGAATCTCCATTATTAGAAACAGAATTGTATAAATTTATTGAATGTTGTGAAACAGCAAAGTTAAAAATTAAAGAATCAGATAGTGAGGAATTTATAAAATGTGTTAGGTTACGTTTGGAGGGAGATGCATATAAATTAGTGAGGACAAAACAGTTTCAAAAAATAGAAGAATTATACGAGTTGTTAAAAAATACGTACTTAAAAGAAATTTCTTTAGATTCAGTACTAAAAGAGATTAAAAAAGCTTATCAAAATAGTAAAGAGAGTTTGAGAGCGTTTGGGAGACGATTAGATGAGTTGCAATCCATGGCTTTGGAAATTGCAAGTAAAAAATACAGTAAAAAGATAAGTGAAGATGACGTATTCAATTTGGAATTACAGAGTTCAGTGTTGATCTCTTTTAAAGTAGGGGTGAGGGATCGAACGATAAAAGTTGTACTCTTGGGTAGTAAGTCAGAAACATTAGATACATTGTTGGAAGAAGCTTTAAATGTGCAGGCTCTTATGCAGCGAAGTCCAAGGTCGGAAGAGGATGAATATAATTATATAGAAAAAACTAAATTAGAAAACACTCAGTCGGAAAATAAATTGCAACAAATAAATAATAATAAAAGTAACTATAAAAGGAGTGTTCCAACATGTTCATTTTGTAGTAAATTTGGGCATACTAGGGACGATTGTATTATTAGGAAAAATACGCCGTTCTGCTACGAATGTGGAGCTTATGGTCACGAATCTAATTGGATATGTGCTAATAGTAATATTGGCAATTTTGTTAATATGGATAATAAGATGTATAACGGGAAAAATAATACAAGTAATATGAAATATTCATGGAGGGATACACAGGGGCATAAAATAGATAATTGCCACGCAAAAAGAAAATTTGAATCAGCAGGAAATAATAATTATAATCATGATACACAAGGGGCTCAGTCTAGGCCAGAAAACTGGAGACTCCATAATAATAGTAAGATAAGGCCGATAGAGTTAGGAATGGTAGATCGGACGTCGGAAGAGACTGTGGTTGAATTTACTACTCCATTAAATTTCCGTAGAACAGAGGAGACCAATGAATTAAAATATGAATTAAAGGAAGATGAAGGTGATCGCATAATATGCAGTGGACATGGAGATAGCTCGGTTTTAACTAATGTAAGTGACGTTTTCATTGAAGTACCTTGCGAGGCAGCTAAAAATGGAAGACTTATTTTACTAGTAGACTCAGGAGCTGATGCCAGTATAGTAAAAGAAAATGCAATGACAAGTTTACCAGACTTTAACGAGAGTATACAAAAGGATTTAAAGGGAGCTTTTGGTGGGTGCGTTAGAACATTAGGTTCCACCAAAATCCAACATAGGAACATAAGGCGCTTAAGTTTAATGTTACACGCAGTGTCACTTGAACAAGGAATACCAGCTGACGGAATAATCGGACGTGACAATTTATGGAATCGATCTGTAATAAATGCGATAGACAAAACAATAACATTCTTTGATAAACATAAAAATCATATTATAAAACTACCCATGAAATCACAGACAGAAATACAGAATATTTTTTTTAATCAACAAATTAAAATTCAAACGAGAACCGCAAAGATTGTATCATTACATTTAAAAACAAAAATTCCAATCGTATTAATTCATAAACAGGAAATTTTTCCAGGAGTATATTTGGGCGAAAGCATATCGAATGTTAGCAAAAATAGAGTTTATGTTTCAGTTTTAAATGCTACAGAAAAAGAAATTATAATAGACAGTACTTTTAAACCAAAATTTTCGAATTTTAATCAGTATAAAGAATCGGATACCAATAATTCTACAATAAACAGCATAAATTCAGTAAATATTACAAACAGAATTAACAAATTATTAGAGGAAATTAAAATTGATGAGACTTTAAATAAAGACGAAATTACATCTTTACAAAATCTGTGTGTTTCTTATCATGATGTTTTTCATTTAGATGGCGATGAATTAACATACACGCCAGCGCTTAAACATGAAATAACTACACAGTGGAACCAAACGCCAATTAATCAGAAACAATATAAGCTACCCCACACTCATAGGGAAGAAATTAATAGACAGGTAGGAAAAATGTTAGATGACGGCATTATATCGCCGAGTACCTCACCTTGGAATTCACCGTTATTGTTGGTACCAAAAAAGAGTGGTAAGGAAGGTAGCAAAAAATGGAGATTAGTAATAGATTTTCGTAAACTAAATGATGTAACAGTTAAACAAGTATTTCCGATTCCTCGGATAGACGAGATATTAGATCAGTTAGGACATAGTAGATATTTTTCAACCTTAGATTTAGCAAGCGGTTATCATCAGGTTTTAGTAGAAGAAAGAGATAAAGAAAAAACAGCTTTTAGTACAGGACTGGGTCATTTCGAATTTAACAGAATGCCATTTGGCTTAACAGGTGCACCAGCGACCTTCCAAAGAATAATGAACCACATATTAACAGGTTTACAGGGTATCGATTGCTTTGTTTACCTTGATGATATAGTGGTGTACGGAAAGAATTTAGCTGAACATGAACTTAGGTTGAGTAGAGTATTGCAGAAATTAAGGGAACACAATTTAAAATTAAATACAGAAAAATGTCAGTTTTTACGTCGCGAAGTTATATATTTAGGACATAAATGTTCGGAACTAGGGGCGCTGCCAGACCCCTCTAAGGTCGAATGCGTAAAAAATATTCCGGTGCCAAGAAATAAAAAAGAAGTACAAGCGTTTTTGGGATTAATTAATTATTATAGAAAATTCATAGGCAATATGGCGAAATTATCATTACCAATTAATAATTTACTTAGGAAAGATGTTAAATTCACATGGACTGACGATTGTCAAAATTCATTTATTAAACTCAAAGAATCAATAATTTCGCCACCAATTCTCGCATATCCAGACTTTACAAAACCTTTTTTACTTACAACGGATGCAAGTAACGAAGCAATAGGCGCAGTGTTATCGCAGGGCAACGTAGGGAGCGACCGACCAATCGCATTTGCTAGTAGGGCATTAAATGGAGCAGAAAAAAATTACTCCACCATTGAAAGGGAATTTTTAGCTATAGTCTGGGCAACGAAAAATTTTAGAGCTTATCTTCTAGGTCGACATTTTCAAATTTATACAGATCATCAACCATTACGTAGCACAGCAAATCTCAAAGATCAAACATCAAGGTTAGCCCGTTTCAGACATAAATTATCGGAATATGATTACGAAATATCTTACAAACCAGGTAAACAGAATTTGAACGCAGATGCTTTAAGTAGAATTCCACATCCAGAACCAGATATTACTGCGGTCCAAACACGGTCTAAGACCACACAGAATAAATTAGATAATCAAATTTCAAAAACCAAACAACAAGTGAGCACGCCAGTACTGGATGAAATAACAACAGACACCAAGAACGAATTAAACTCAAGTCAACTATTAACTGACCCAGAGGAGATTAAAACTGTTATAAAAGACTTTCATGACTCAGCATTAGGGGGTCACCAGGGCGCAGTGAAAACATATTTTAGAATCAGAAAACAATTTAAGTGGAAAGGTATGCAGAAAGAAATAAAAGATTACGTTAAGAATTGTCATAAATGCCAAGTAAATAAAAGTTCTAGGCTTACTAAAATGCCAATGGTTTTAACTGATACGCCTGTACGACCATTCGATAAAGTATACATGGATCTTGTAGGTATTTTACCGGAAACTATATCTGGAAATAAATATATATTAACTTTTCAAGATGATTTTTCAAAATACATGTGCTGCGTAGCCATACCGGATGCAGAAGCAAACACAGTAGCAAAAGCATTTTACGACGAAATCATTACACGTCATAATATACCGAAAGTATTAGTAACGGACAATGGTTCAAATTTCGTCTCAAAACTATTTTCAGATACTTGTAAATTATTAGGGATTAAAAAGTTACATATTACGCCATATCATCCACAAGCTAATGGGTCTTTAGAAAGAAGCCATCGTCCGTTAGCAGAATATCTAAGGAATTTTTCAAAAGAAGATGGGTCAAACTGGGACCAATGGTTAAATTCAGCAATGCATGTGCACAATAACACAGTGCATATGTCCACGGGGCAAACTCCATTCCGTACTTTATATGGGTACGACTTTGATATGCCAACAAATCTAAAGCGAAAATGTTCACCAGTATATAATACCGATGATTACAACAAGTTATTAAAATACCAAATTCAACGCACACACGAAATCGTGAGAGAGAATCAAGAAAAAGCAAAAGAAAAATCTAAACAAATCTATGATAGCACATTACACCCAAAAATATTTAGCGTAGGCGATAAAATTTTGTTAAAGAATCAGAATAGAAAGAATAAATTTTCACCTATTTGGGTAGGACCGTACGAGGTACTTTCGATAGTAAGTCCTGTAACGACAATGATTTCTATCAAAGGTAAAGGGAAAAAATTCCATAACAACTTATTAAAAGCATACAATTTTGAAGAAAATATAACGAAATAAATAACGTGACAAACAGTTCATGATGATCATAATACATAATGTAGATCATGTTAAAAGCATAATACTGCAAACAATGGTGAATGGAATAAATTACGCATATATAAGATTTTTTTTTGGAATAGGTGTTTAATATTACTGAAATAGATTAGTGCATGAGGAAATAGCTATGTATTAATTTTAAAGGTGACTAGCATTGAATCATGTACTAACAAATGTTTTATAAGGAAAATAGATAAAGGAGTAAAGTAATTTAAGATATTATGAGTAAGAAAATATCAAAGGTTAATAACAGTTAATAATGAATAAGGTGATAAGCATGAGTATATTAGATGAGCTATAACATAGTAAAATAAAATTTAAATTGTCACTACAATTGAGATAGGTCAGTACCTCAATGGCATTGAACCAAACGATATGAACCACTGCACTAATGCAAATGAAATGAGATACGTTATTTTGTATGTTATAATGTATACTGAAAAAAAAAAAATAAGAAAAAAGACGAAAATTAATATGAATATGAAAGATAATAATAAACGGATAGCATGTGCGAGATGGTGTGGAGAGGAGTCAAGGGAAAGTGCATAGTAGCCCAATGGATTTAAATATAATGCATACCAAGAGTAATGCGGAGTAGGGAGTAAAAAATGAATTATAAGAACATGATTAAATTCGGAAATTAGTGCACGAATAAATAGCTAAATATTACTTATTGAAAATGACTAGCATTGATTCCTAATGAATTTGTATAAAGAATAATTGGGTTATAACAATAGTAGACACTAAAGATTTTAAAAGTGTAAATAAACATGTAGTAAAATAATAGTAACTTACACACACATATATAAAATATACACGTAATTCAATATTCTAATATAAGGTAACGTAAATGGAAATAAGTTATAGAGGATGTTAAAAATAAATGATTTATACAATTTAAAGATTTTATAATGTAAAGTAATAATAGTATTTAGTTAATGATCCTGGTTCTGAAAATGGACAAGACGTACACGAAGAGACGAAGAAGTAACAAATAGACGAAGGGAAAACGAAGAATTACAAAATAGAGAAATACAATTCAGGAGCGTCAACGATGATCGTTTAGTTTTGTTGGGAAAAGGTCTGAAATGGTAATGTTATGTAATGACATATGAAACAACATGTGAGAGTTATGGTGCGGACGACAACAATTGGACGTCAATCAGATGATTTATTAAGAGAAAGAAGGAGCTACACTATAAATATGGAGGTAGAAATTTGAAAAATATGCAAAGTTGCGACTATTGTACCATAATGAGACAACAACATTTTACATCTTTACATACATATAATTAAAAAAATGGCAATTTTATAGCACAAAACAACACTCTAATATTATAAGTTGAAGGAGCTTTTTCATATACACTTAATTAGCTGTGAATGCGAACCTGTACTAAATCAACAAAGTCAAATGAACACGACAACATCAATGTATAATTAAGAGATACTAATTCCTGATCGATAGAAGAACTCGCTAGAGGAAGACAAGTTATAATAAGATCCAGAAATATACGATTACAAAATTATCCATTTTAAAATCCGCTCTCAACAAATTACGATTTACTTGGCAGAAAAACAAAGCAATATCGAAGACGAAAAAATTAAATAATATCGACGACAAGAAGATTTCAAGCAATTAATATCAAGACGAAGAACATCAGCTATTGTCCATTCTATACAGGGAAGGTGAGAAGAAATCGAGAGTTGAAATGCAGCCAACATAATATACACGAGTAACAGAACCAGCGATCGCAGCAGTTTATGACATGTTAATGTTATTAAAATATTATAAATATGTAAAAGAAAATGAATGTAAGTTGAAGTGGAAATATAGTAAAGTTAAAGTAAAATTAAGAAAATTAAAGTAAAATGAGAACAAATTAAAATTACAAAAAAGTAACAATAAATTTGATTAAATAAAAGTAAAGTAAACTAGAGAAAAATAAGGAAAAATGGAAGTAGAATATAGTAAAAGTAAAAGTGAACAAATATTAAAAACTTCAACAATATAAATAAGAAAGTTAAAGAAATATTATTTAAAGAAAAGTATAATAATAAATTACTAAGAAAAAGAATATTCCACAAGAATAACTTTAAATATTCAAATTTAAAAATCGCAAAATATTTCCAAGTTAAAGTAAACAATTCGTTGCAAAAAATTAAGCATAATGTCTGATATGTATAATTAAAAAGAACAACTGAACAACACAAAACGCAGCAAGTGCAAAGCGGTAACCTGATCAACTACTGTTTTGTCAACTGCAACGTTCTGTGCATTGTAACTGTTGTTTAGTAATTAGGTTATTAACCTCCAAATACATTATATTTTCAAATAATATAGTATGTCGTTGCCCATTAAAATAATATTGATGAACAAGAAAAAACTATTATTAAGTTTATTTATATACATTTTTTTTTATAGTAGTAATGCTTTATATGATGATATTAATAATGTAAAAGAAAAAACTATTATTCATTTTAATAATAATTTTTTCTTAAAATAAGGGTGGAGGTATGTTGTAAGTCAACATAGTATCTTTTGGTAAGTCACTATACGTTGATATTATAAACGTATCGTGACCTACTTCCGCGATGACTACCTTATGCAGTTATCGTGAAGTTGGTGTAAGGTGTGATGTAGGGCTTACGTATCAAAGTTCAGTATTGTCGAAGTTGTGTCAAACCAGCGGTGGCGTGATTGGCTAGAGTGAAATTTGCGCACGGCACTCTGCCGGAACATGTTAGATTTGGAACATACCTCCATATAATAGTTTAAGTTAGATTTTAAGTCAGTTGTTAGTGGTAAATCAGTAGTTCAGTAGTAAACAATAATGTTAATATTAAAATATAACTTTAGAGTAAATAAAAGTATGTCTTAAAAGAAAAGACTTGTTTGAAATATTTCGGTTAATAAAAATGGAACTTCGACGTTGGACATTCTCTGGTAGGACATCATGGGTAATTATAAATGGAACGTTGCGACATTTGGCCTCACGCCTAAGCAACGGACATTTTAATTACAACATTTGGCGCAGCCGGTAGGATTAGGTTAATAAGGATAATTTGAATTACAACATTGTTCCAAACAAAAGTTTTTCAACACAAGAAAAAAAAAATTGAAGCAATGATATTTTTTAATATATATAACCTTTTATTAGTATAGCATTTTTTAATTTCCTCAATACGTTTTAACTTCAATAAAATTTTATTAGAATAAGAATGAGTAAAGATAAAGTCAGCTCAGAAATAAGATTGAACTTTATCTCTTATTTGCTCTGATCTTCTTTTATTGTTTTTTGCTTTTAGGAAATATTTTTTCGTTTTTACTCTAAACATTTTGTTCAATTTTTTATTCTAACATATTGTTTAAACCACTTTTGATCTGAGCGTGTGATATTATAAAATTTGAATTTACATTCATATTACATTTTTAAGCTGTAATTTAATTAAATATTTTTTTTTAATGCTCCTGGAGGGAGTTTAAGTTTTCACTATAAAAAAACGTTTTATAATATTATAAATATTAAAATGAACGTATAATATAAGTTTTTTTTATATTGTAATATTTGCAAAAGTCCCTTTTTCCCTAAAAAAAAAAGTAAAATAGGAAACACTTGTCTTTATTCACCACTTTGTTATTTTTTTTCTCGTTAATTAAACAATTTTTATGAAAAATGTCTTTACTTTTCTGATATACTATGAATTTGTGACATAGTTTTAAAAAAATATTGCTCATTTTTACACTCGTTGCGTGCAACTCAAAACTTCTGCATTTGAGTAGTTCAGTTGCAAAAAATGTGTAAAGTTGGCAAATTTGACAAAATTTTACACGGTGAAACAACAATAATGCCGGCAGAGCTCATGCCAATTATTCAAACGAACCTATTTAGTGAGGAAAATCTGAGTACTGAAGTAATAAATTTTTAAAACTTTTTATACCCTACACCTATGAGGTACAGGGTATATTAACTTTGTGCATATATTGTAACGTCCCTTAGGAGGCGTGTCCGGTATGGAAAAGTATATATATTCTTGATCAGCATCACTACCCGAGTCCGTTTAGCCATGTCCGTCTGTCTGTCTGTCTGTCCGTCTTGCTGTCTTGCTGTCCGAATACAGAATAACTTGAGAAATACTGATCGGAATGCGATGAAATTTCGTCTCAATATATTTTAGCCAAAAGTAGGAACTAAGTTTGAAAATGAGCCAAATCGGTCAACGGACACGCCCACCTCCCATACAAGTCACTTTTATATAACTCTTTCGGAACTAATAACTCGAAAAGTATTCAAGGTATAGTTAAAAAATTTAAAACGTATTGTTAGAATTCACCTAAAAATATGTGGTCCAAAAATGGGCGTGATCCGCCCACTTTTTTTTTCATTATTTCCCGGGTTTTCATAGTGGAAATTTATTCCGTAAATTATTAAAATCAAATCTATTATATTTTTCAAATTTTTTTTTTAGTTTTTTATACTTAATATAAATTTTTTAAATTGCGGGGATATAAGACGTAAATTTCTGATATATGAATAATATTGTGAGGGTTAATATTCCCACCAAAGGTGTAGGGTATTCCATAGTCGGGCCCGACCGACTATAAAAATCCGCCACATGTGACCGAACTTACCCATGTGACCTAACTTTCCCAACTCGTTTTAACTTAGATCGTAGAATATTTAAAAAAACATTTTTTTCTTGAATGAATATTACATGGGTTTTTATTTATTTTTTTCATTAGTGAAATTTTGTAATTTTTATTATACTCTATACTTAATTATAGCAAATAGATTTAAAGTTCTTGTTAATAAAATTCGTTTAAAACAAATATTACTTTGAAATACATCTGATGTCTTACACCCAGAAAAAAATACTATATAAATAATAGTTTTTTACTATTAAAAATAGTCAATTGGATAAATTATTATTTTAAGCGGATAATACCATTAAATACTGAAAAGGTCACAACATTGTCATTGAGTTTATATGAAAATATTTATTTTTTGTATACTTATAAATCAAAACTTTTCCTTTTGACCAATTTTAATGGGATTTGAGGGAATTTTTTCTGGGTATACTTTGGGAATTGTCCAACTATCATTGGACATTTTTATTTAATTTATATTTTGGGGAAATAATATAAAATCGTAAATCTCGACATAAATTTGTAAGATATACAAGAAAAATAAAATCGGTACTATATCAAAAAATATTCTTCTATCCAGCGACTAAAACCCTTTGAACTATTGGTTCCGGATCTGGTTAGAAGATTTTTAAAACAGCTGGTTTCAACCAAACAAATTAAAGGGAATCCGATTCCGGCTTCACATATTTTTTTAACAACGCTTCTGGTTCAAAAAATCCGATTTCTTTTTTTTTTGTAATCCCTGCTTCTATAAAATTTTTACAAAATCCTAAATAAGGATTTGGTTTTTTTTTCTCAAGTTTTCAATTAACTCTGTTTCTCAAAATTTTATGATCCGACCTTTATGTTCGAACCTCGATTTCAAAGAATGAGATTTTAATGTTCCCAGAACCAAACTCGTCATTAAACTTTTGTTGTAGTTGGGTATTCGAAAAGTCTCAAAAGGATCCAATTTGACAAAAAAATATACAATGACGTAGATCCTAGTTGAGTTTTAAAGTCTTCAATATGCTCAATAATTTTCTTTTTCCTCCATAAAAGTTATATAAAAATATATAAATTATTATTTTATAAATTTTAAATATGCCACCCTATTCCATAACATGCTAATTCGATTAAGACTATTTTTAATGTTATACCATTTTTCGATTCTTTATATTCTTTCAAAATTTGGTGCGGGTCACTCGATCCTATCCCAAATTATGACCAAAAAAAGTTCTTAGCATAAATGAACAATTTGAGAACTTACAATCCATATCCACTAGAAGATTTTGAATTTTATAATTTCCTAAGTAGACTTACGAATTTTTGGTAAGTCTTCATATATTTGAAGAAAAACGTTTTCTTTTCATTTTAGTTTTTCGTTTTTTCAATATTTCGGCAGGGAATATTCCAAAATAAATTTAAGATTTGAAAATGCATAATCCGAATTAATAAAAATGAAAATAAATTAATTTATTGTATTTTCTTTTAATATATCTTTTAAAATTTGTTATATTTTTTCAAAACCCGCCCTCCCCAAACGAAAATCCTGGCTACCGGCCTGATTCGGAACATACATACATACAAACATTCACAAATATATAGTAGATTTTAGAATTTTGTTTGAAACAAAATATAATGATCTCATAAAACCGATTTTTTCAACAAGTCAGTGTTTTAATTGAGGGGTTTGGTGCAAAAAAGGGTTGTTTTTCACAAAAACGTGATATCTTATTAATATTTATATGTATTTATGTGTGTTTTTATATGGGCCATTTCACACCAAATCGACCAGCTGTTGGAACTCACCTTCTTCGATTTCAATGAAATATCTGCTGATAAAGCTTATTAAGATATGCATTGACCAATTTTTTTATATTTTTCGACCTCTACTTCCAGAGATACAGTACTTCAAAGTAACAAAAAAATAGGACAAAAATCACTTTTGTACAGTTGTTTATATATATAAATATTTTTTTCAATACAAAAAATTTGCAATAATTGTTTAATGTATTTATAACTATGATTTCGAAAATGGCGTCAGTTTTATCAAACTGACCCTAGTTATTGAGATATGTACCATTTTTCGAAAATGTAAATACTATACTCCAAAATCAATATCTCAAAAACTAGACTCATGATAAAACTGGCACCATTTTAGAAATCAGAGTTAAAAATACATTGATGAATTATTGCAACTTTTACTGTCGAAAAAAAAACATTTTTTTTCAATGAAAACGAGTTGGGAAAGTTAGGTCACATGGGTAAGTTCGGTCACATGAGGCGGACTTTTATAGTCGGTCGGGCCCGACTATGGAATACCCTACACTCTTGGTGGATATATTAGTGGTATAATTTGGCGGGATAGTTTTTAAAAATGTCCACTACAAAAAATCGGTAAAGAATGAAAAAATTCAAATGTGTGCGGATCACGCCCATTTTTGGAACATATTTTTTTAGGCGAATTCTAACAAAATGTTTTAAATTTTATAAATATATAAGTAATATTTTTCGAGTTATTGGTTCCTAAATAGTAATAAATAATTGAGTTGTATGGGAAGTGGGCGTGGCCGTTAACCGATTTTGCTCAAATTCAAACTCCGAACCACTTTTTTGCTAAAACGTATTGAAACCAAATTTCATTACAGTCTGACTATTATTTTTTAAGTTACCTAGTATCCGGTCAGACAGTAAGACAGACAGACGGACATGGCTAAACGGACTCGGGTAGTGATGCTAATCAAGAATATATATACTTGTCCATACCGAAGCCTCCTAAGGGGCGTTACATTATATGCACAAATTAATATACCCTGTACCTCATAGGTGTAGGGCAGGCATGTCAAACTCATTTGGCATCACGGCCCGCATTGTCAACTCAAAAGATGAGGCGGGCCGCAATTGTGTACCATTCGAATTTCTTTGATCCTGCCAACAATTTTGTCAGGGGTATATACAATGGAGTATATTTCAAACACCAGAGACAATTTTGTAAAACAGATCTAACAATCATCCAAAATTGTTGCAACTTTTTATGTCCGCAAAATCGTACGATATCTAATTAGCTCTTGTACCAATGTCGAAGGCCAAATCGTACTAAAACTACAAAAATAGTTCAAAGCGACATATGACCGTTTTTTTTTCGAAACGATAATAAAAACTATTCTGGATTAATATTGCATCAAATAGTTCAAATTACTCTACTAAAATTACGAAATTTTAAAAATTAGCAACGAGATCGAATTTTTGTTATCCAAGTTAGTTCGAGAAAACTTCGAGGCATAAATCACATGGCAGACTTCTTACCAAACATATTGAAAACAAGCGCGGATCCAGGGGGGTGGCGAAGGGGGCGATCGCCCCCCCAAAAAAGGCGCACTTTTGAATTTTTCAAACAAATTAAAAAAAAAACGCAACATGAAAAAAATGCGCCTAATATTCAAAATTTTGCGCTTTTTAAAAAGAGTGGAAACTATAGAGAAAGGCGCAAAATTTGCAAAAAATCATAAAATTCAAATTTTCCACCTCTACAGAAGGGCGCAAAACATCGAAAAAGGCGCAAATGTTCAAAAAAGCATAAAATTCCAAATGCGCCTTATTTACAAAATTTGTCGCCTCTATTGAATGGCGCAAAATATAGAGAATGGCGCAAAATTTGCTAAAAATCATAAAATTGCAAATTTTCACCTCTACAGAAGGGCGCAAAATATAGAAAAAGGCGCAAAATGTTCAAAAAAGCATAAAATTACAAATGCGCCTAATTTACAAAATTTTTGCACCTCTATAGAAAGGCGCAAAATGTAGAGAAAGGCGCAAAATGTTCAAAAAAGCATAAAATTGCAAATGCGCCTTATTTACAAAATTTTTCGCCTCTATTGAAGGGCGCAAAATATAGATAATGGCGCAAAATTTGCTAAAAATCATAAAATTGCAAATTTTTTACCTCTACAGAAGGGCGCAAAATATAGAAAAAGGCGCAAAATGTTCAAAAAAGCATAAAATTACAAATGCGCCTAATTTACAAAATTTTTGCACCTCTATAGAAAGGCGCAAAATGTAGAGAAAGGCGAAAAATGTTCAAAAAAGCATAAAATTGCAAATGCGCCTTATTTACAAAATGTTTGCGCCTCTATAGAAGGGCGCAAAATGTAGAGAAAGGCACAAAATGTTCAAAAAAGAATAAAATTGCAAATGCGTCTAATTTTCAAAATGTTTGCGCCTCTACAGAAGGGCAAAATATAGAAAAAGGCGCAAAATGTTCAAAAAAGCATAAAATTACAAATTCGCCTAATTTACAAAATTTTGGCGCCTCTACAGAAGGGCGAAAAATGTAGAGAAAGGCGCAAAATGTTCAAAAAAGCATAAAATTGCAAATGCGCCTTATTTACAAAATGTTTGCGCATCTATATAAGGGCGCAAAATGTAGAGAAAGGCGCAAAATGTTCAAAAAAGCATAAAATTGCAAATGCGTCTAATTTAAAAAATGTTTGCGCCTCTATACAAGGGCGCAAAATATAGAGAAAGGCGCAAAATTTTCAAAAAAGCGTAAAATTGCAAATGCGCCTAATTTACAAAATTTTGGCGCCTCTACAGAAGGGCGCAAAATATAGAAAATGGCGCAAAATATTAAAAAAAAGCATAAAATTGCAAATGCGCCTTATTTACAAAATTTTGGCGCCTCTACAGAAGGACGCAAAATATAGAAAATGGCGCAAAATATTAAAAAAAATGCATAAAATTGCAAATGCGCTTAATATTCAGAATTTTTAGGGCTTTTTAAAAGACCGGAAACTACAGAGAAACGCACTAAATATTCAAAAAATAAACAGAAAATGGAAAAAGCGCCAAAAATGCAGAATGTTTGCGGCTTTTAAAAAGATCGCAAAATATAAAAAAAGGCGCCAAATTTTCAAAAAAAAAAAAACAATTCAAAAAATTCATTTACAGAGTAAATATGCGTCATTTTCATTTTGTGTTTGTTTTGATAATTTTGCGCTTATAAAGACGATAAAATTCTGTAAGTTATGCGCTGTTTTAATTTTAATTTTTTAATTTAATTTTTTCTGAGCTTCCTACATTGCGCCTTTGTGTAAAAATTACTAACTATCTCCAGATTACTAATATTCTGTAAAATACATTTTTTAATTGTTCGCTTTTTTTAAATTTTGCGACTTAAAAAAAAAACTTTTTGACATTTTAATCTTTGTTAAAATTGTCCAAAATAGCGGTTAACTTTTATTTTAAAGTTGACTTTAAATTGTATACGAATATGCGCCATTATATTTTGACAAAGATTCTGAAGAATACACAATTCGAGTTTTAAATATTTTGCGATCTATATCAAAATGTCCCAACACAAAAAATCTAGGCAGGGACCAGACAGTTTAGAAACATTTTTTCGACATATTTTAAAAAGAGATAGGAGGAGTTTGTATCACAAGCTATCTGCCCAAACTGCCCGATTCCAAAATATGCCATGAATCTGTCATTAAAAAACCACAACATTTTACAAACTGCTATACACTTCCCAAAATATTCCATTTATCTGTGTGTTGGCCGGAAATATTCCTGAAAAATTACATAAATTTTGTCTCGTGGTATCAATATTAAATCGAATTTAAACATTATAGGCGCATAACCATAGACAACTTTAATAATTCGTCTTTAAAAAAATTCGACTTTTTTAGAATTTTTGTATAGAATAAATTGTCAAATAGATGATTTTGAATTTAAATTTGACTTTAAATTGTCTATACTAATGCGCCATAGTTTTTAAAAAATATACATATATTTTGTATATCTTCGTTGTACAACTATAAGTCCAAATACCATTTTTGAAAGTTTGATAAAAGTTCGACAATTCATAGTTTTAGATGTGTTGGTGTACTTTCATAATTAACGAGTTGGGAAAGTTAGGTCACATGGGTAATTTCAGTCACATGGGACGGACTTTTATAGTCGGTCGGGCCCGACTATGGAATACGCTACACCTTTGGTGTGAATATTAATGTTGGTATTTTAATTGTATACCTACCTTCGAAGTTCTTAATTATGCTGAGCATTCCTACACTCAGAATATTATCTACATACCAAATTTCTGACGACGTATATCCAATTAATTTAAAAAATTGATGTAAAAGTGAAAATAAAAAAAAAATTTGAAACATGTAGAAATATAAATGTGGGCGAATCACGCCCACTTTTAAAACATATGTAGAGATTTAAGGCTAATATTTGATAATTTTGTTTTCACTAATTTGCGAATAAAATGTCCACTATGGAAAAGCGAAAAGTAATAAAAAAATAAAATGTGGGCGTATCACGCCCATTTTTGGATCACATATTTTTAGGTTAATTCTAACAATTCGTTTTAAATTTGATAAGTATATCTTAAATACTTTTCGAGTTATTGCTTCGTAAAGAGTTATATAAAAGTGACTTGTATGGGAGGTGTGCGTGTCCGTTGACTAATTTGGCTCATTCACATTGAAAAAACTAACTTTTGGCAAAAAGTTTTGAAACGAAATATCATCGCATTCTAATCAGTATTGCTCAAGTTATCGTGTACACGGACAGCAAGACAGACGGGCGGACAGACAGACGGACATGGCTAAACGGACTCGGGTGGTGATACTCATCAAGAATATGTATACTTTTCCATACCGGACACGGCTCCTAAGGGGAGTTACAATATATGCACAAAGTTAATATACCCTGTACCTCATAGGTGTAGGGTATAAAAAGTCGTTACTCCTACCAAAAATCTTCAAACAAACAAACAAATTGGCTGAACTTTATATATGATCTCACGATTAGTATGTTATTATGTTCATGATTCGATAACCACAGTAACCTCAGTACCCTTTTTAGTTTTAACAACTGAGTTCATTTTATACACGAATAATATATAGATACAAGTGTGGGTACCCAAACGAAAAGAAATTTAATCTGAAGTCTATTATACACTTTTGTATTTATGTTTTAAAAAATAAAAAAAAAAAATAATATTTTATAAAAAAATTTCGTCTGCGGCGCTTTTTCGATATATCTTCCCAACGAATTATTATAATTAACTGTTGGGCCACTTCTAGAAAATTTACAAAAAGCGTTTCACGTTACCTATTCATTTCCAAATTTTCTTCGTCATTTTGATAAATAATGAAATATTTTTCTCAACAATCAGCATTTCATTTTAATTTTATTTTTTACATAATTACAAATACTAATCGCTATGGTTATAAGATCATAAAAATAACCATATAATTACAAATGTGGCATTATTACCTTTCATTTGAGTACCTATATGACCAAATATGTAGGTGCACCGGATATCGATTTTTCTAGGGTACCACAGATCCGACCGCACCCTATATTTTTTTTATTTTTTAAGCAAATAAAACGGTTGATTTAAAGAAAAAAAGTTGGTTTAAAGAAGTACAGTTGTGTATAATTCATTATTCACTGTATTTGATGAGAAAATATAAAAAAGGGCGCAAAATAAATTTTTGGGGCGCATTTTAGAAAAAATTGGAAAAAAAGCGCAAAAAAATCAATCGCCCCCCCCAAATCATACTTCTGGATCCGCCCCTGATTGTAAAAGTTTTTTTTTAAACATCGTATATAAATTTGAAATTTATATAAATTTGAAAAGGGTTCCTTTTTATGCACAACTAATTTAAATTGCAAGGACATTGATTAGAGATGTACGGATTTAGTAGTTATAACAAAGTTTATTTTATTATCCTTAAAATGAGGTTTGCAGCATTCTACGGTCAAGAGTTTTTTTCTACAACCACAAAAAGTGATTATTGAATATTTTTTTGAAACTTTGGACCACTGTATCTCTGGAGAAGGTGAGTCTGGAACTCTGATAGATTTGGTGTGGAATGTCTCTAAACAAAAAGTTTTACTTACTTATTAAAAAAAATGTTAAAATGAATACAATTCCGATTTTTACAATGCAAGACTCTTGTCTACAAATTTTTGATTCTTGTTTTATTTTGATTGCGCCTTTATTTGATACTGGAGCTAATTCCGAAAATGATTTTATTAAATAGGGTCTAGTTTTTAAGATTTTTAAGTTTTATTTTGTATTAGTCGAACCAAAAACAATAACGTATTTATCATTTCGTTGTTAGACGTTCAAAATAAAATATTTTTAAAAATTTTCAATTCTTAAAAATATATTTTTTTTATATTATTTAAAAAGTCTTCGCGGGCCGCACAGAAATGTTGGCCGCGTGTTTGACATGCCTGGTGTAGGGTATAAACTAAAAATAAAAATTTAGAAAATTATTTTATTTTAAGGACATCAATTTTGAAGTGCTAGGATAATGACGACGGGCCACATGTTCAAGTTTAGAAGTAACAACTTACATTTTCTAAAAGCTTGTATTAGTATTAGCTTTAAAACGAGTCATCAGTGGAGCAGTTATTGCGAATATTCACAACAAAGATATCAGTAGCAGTGAATATCAGCAACTGGAGTATTTCTCTAACAGGGTGTTAGTTTTACTCTTGAATAACAGGCTGTTCTTTTTCATTCGAATAATAACTAGAGTGATTGGTATTTGACTGTTTTTGCGAACTGTGATCAAAATAACTGTTGTTCGAGTAACACGTTTTTGTAACTGTTATTCAAAAGTAGCAATAACTGTCAGTAACAGTGACTGAAAAATATCAAATTTTCCCATCACTATTTATAATTTCTAAAATGTAAAAAAGATTTAATTTTTATTTATAATTTTCCTTTTTAAAAAAAAAGCTGAAAATCTGAAAATATTTTGTTTTATTGCTTGATCGAAATGTTACAACAACTATATTTTTTGGCGCTTACAATAAACTTTTTTTTTGAATTAACGTTATAAATATTCCCTTTTGCATTTTCCTCAAGATTTGAAAACGGTTCTTCTAACCTAAGATGATGAAAATCGAAATATTAAATTTAAAATCAATTTCAAATGTTTTATCCAAATTACCCAATTAAAAAAAATTACCCACTTTTACCCAATTTAATTCTATTTTTTTACCCAATTAAATTTTTGAAAAATGCATCACTGTCGTAACCACATCATCTGTGTATTTGCAGAAAGATTCATGTTTTCCGTCTCGGTTGAAGGAAGCCACAATATGTTGCCGTTTGCTTCTCCAAGATACGGCACCTCTGTATTTAGGAACCAAACCAGTTTTTTCGTTTGGACCAAACGAGTTTTTCGTTTGCTTTTTTAAGTTAAAAAATTAAAAAAAAAAATGATTTTTAGTTTTATTTTAATCATTATTACTTTTTTATTTTTTTTTATTAAATTTTTAATAATTTTATTTTATAGTTTATTTATTTTTATTATATATATATATATTAATTTATTTATTTTTATTAATTGAAAAAACATGATTTTTACTTTGCCCGGACGGTGACTTGAACTCTCTTCCTTCAGATTGCAAAGCCAGTACACTTCCATTCGACCACTATCCAATAACAGTGTGCAATTCATTTTGATGTACAATAATCCAACGTATGTTATTGGTGAATAAATTATTAAATTACAACATACATATATGATAATAATATATATTATTAATAATTATAAATATAAAAGAAAAAATTAAATAAAAAAATAATATATTGCACTGGGCAGGATTCGAACCCGCGTCCTCGTGCATAGAAGGCAGGCATGCTAAGCAAATGAACAAAAGACAATAATAATTTGAGTTCTTATAAAAGTTTTTCGATTCTCGCAAATACATTTCAATGTTCATATAATCGTTCTTTACATTTGTCACAAAAGTATTCTGAGCAATTTTGTGTTAAACGAAAAGTCCTTTCAGAACAATAAAGACAACATTTACCATAAACTCTTTTTTTGCAACAAACATGTCAACTTTTATAGGCACTGTTGAGAGGATTTGTAAAACAAATTCTTTTGTCGCAAACGGCCGATAAAAGTTTTTTTTTCTATGCGTTTATACACACGATTTATATTTAGAATTTTCGCTTTAACCCATGAAAATACATTTTTCTGATTTCTGATCCAATTTCTTCGTCTTCTTATCAGGCACATGAACCATTGCAGAAACACGCTTCTTGTATCGGTTAGTTTAGTACGTGTAATGCATCTTTCACTGTGATTTCGGTCTTGACATTCAATTGTACGCTTCCTCTGCAAACTTCTTGCAGAAAATGGTTACAGCAATTCGAATTTCACCGTCATGCTTTGCTATCCGACTGTATGGAACGCACGCAGTATGCTGCAATCATCGAATAATCTTTATTTGCTCTACTATTCTTTTCACCAGCAGCACCACGATTTAAACATTTTGCCCATATTTGTTACACGCGTAACATTTATGTCGCTGATGTCTTTATATTTTCATATTGATAATGATTCGATGCCATTGTGTATGATTCCTTCATACGGTCCATTAACGCCGAATTTGCATTTTGTGGCTCAAACTTGACATACTGCAATAACTTAATTTTTATTGCGTCCGATGAGATCTTCTTTCCTGATCATTCAAGGCTCATATTGGGTTTTATTTCGAGGGTAATCCCTTCAGGAGAATCGACCCAACCCATTCGTCCGATATGCTGAAGCCAATTTCATTTAATTTATTCGTTTTTATTTTACACATAATGCTCCACTGAATTGCTCTCGGTCAACTGAATCGAGCACAATTTTCGCAGTAAACCGATCCTTCTGTTCAGTCTTGAAACAATATCTAGTACACAACCTTAGCAGTATCTGCATTTTGTACGTAAACATAGAGAACTTTGTGCAGCGCAAGAATTAGTCTACATTTGGCTTGCTTCTCCTTTCCGGCATCTGTGATAAATTAACTATTTAATCCTTGAAGTCCAAAAGTGTATCTAAATGATACCCATAATCTGTTAGAAAAAACGACTTATTCGTTGCTGTGAAAATTTGAGAGCAACAAAATTTGATTTAAAAAATGTTGAATACCATAAATATTTTATTAATTGAAAAATAGGTATTGTGATTTCTTATATTATAAATTTACAAAGTGTTACTTGGAATATATATTTTTAACAGTCTGAATACACAAATTTACCTCCACCATCAGTACGCAAGGCTTTTATGTATTTATTGCAATTCATTTTGCAAAAAGCCACAAATTCTTGAAATTGTACAAATGCCTCAGTTTTGTTTCTCAAGAAATATGTTGTGCATTAATTGTACTGTTATCATCTACCAATGTAAACATATATCGATTATTACCTGGTGTTGGCGTTTGCATCGGTCCGCCCAAATCAGAGTGCACCAAGTGCAAAACAGATTTCACACCTCGCAAATCGCATCACATTCATTATATGTTGTTATTGCAATTTAATTTACAAGATTTTTGTTGATTGTTGTTTTGATTGCATCCATGTTGCGATGACCAAACCTCTTATGCCAAATGTCTATGAAAGTCGATTCACCTGTTGACGATTAATTGACATCTTCTGGCGTCGACATCGCGAACAACCCATTTTTTGCTACTGCGGTCCATTTTTTGACAAGCTGACTGTTGTCGCGTTTACTTTAGTTGGTATTACAGTCCGTTTGAGCCTGCCTCTTAATACATCACGATCTGATGGTTTGGACTCTCAATATGCGATCTTATATGCCTTAAGGACAGACTTTAACCACCTAAGTCTTTGCCGTCCAGGACGCCGTTTGTCTACCGGATCGCTAATAGCCCTCTCCTGGTTGGGCAGTACTCCGGCATTCTAAACACATGCCCCAACCAACGTAAGCGTTGATTCTTAATTACGTGAATTAGATCCACATCGTTGTATGCTATACAGTCATCGTTAAATTATTTACACAAATTGGACCAAAAATAATGCGGAGTACTTTTCACTTAACTACGCCAAGTAGCTCTGCGTCATTTGCTGTTATCGTCCATGATTCTGCGCCATACATTACGAAGGGAGTAAATAGGCATCGCCTATATAGCGAACATGATACTTCGTTTAATTTCTGTAGTGTTGTCATTGACGGAGTTAACTAGTGATCCTAAGTACACAAACTCCTTGACCACCTCAACGTTAGCGGCTCAATGCTGAAACTGCTTAAGTCGAAGTTAATAATATAATAGTAGCTCTACAGTCCTATAAGAACTTAGGCCGAGCTCTCTCACCATTTTGAGCTGTGCATGTTATATTTGTACTCAACAGTTTATTGCCGAATCGGAACGGCGGGTGAGAGCTTTTCATAGGCAATGTTTTACTCTCGTAGGTTTGCCATTTACTGCCGAGAGGTAGCGCGGTATAGACAAATTTTTCTATGAAAAGATGTTGTTAGCCCCAATCCAGGCTTGAACCGGGGACCTTTCGGCACGCAGTTCAACGCACTAACCACTGAGCTATCGCGGCTTAAGTCGAAGTTGCGTGTTATTATTTCGAATGCAGAGCATATATTTTTACTTTCGTTACTTTCATTAATTTCAAGTCCCATAGCACCTGCCTCATTTCTTCAATACTGATCATGCAACTATATCAAGTCGGCTGCATACAAGGACCTGACATGGTTTTTGAAAGTACCACTGGTGTACAGACCAGCAACTCAAATAATTTTTTCAAGAGCGCATGTGCATCCGAGGCTTATTTGAAATGTTCGTCTTCGGAGAGATGAAACGAGATGATCAACCCCTTGTAAATGTTATACCGCCTTTAGTCGATCGCCAGTGACTCGTTAGACAGGGTACACCACATGAAGGTGAGTTTGGCAGTTGAACAGGATAGTCTGTATATTCGCTTTCCCTCCGCCAACAACACTTCATTGACGACGATTTCCGTTCGCTGTGTATACATGTCCACTAAATTGATCAACCAAAGACTACACATTGCTCAAATGCGCATCCATCTTCTGCAACCCTAACTTAGTAGCTTCTTATATAAATGGATCTTATTGCTGAATGATGATTTCTCATGCTGGTTTTTCAGAGCTTCCCATTACTGCTTCGCGTGACGTCATTCCTTTATGTGAAACAATTGATTGTCATTAACCCAACCCTATACATTTTTTGACCTTTCCATCTTTCGCCAACCAATCTGCCGTTGCAAAGCCCCTCCTTAACTAACAACAACTTCAAGTTATAGTTCCATGTCTGGTAGTTTTGGTTGTCTACGATTGCAATCGATGATTTCAAATCTTCAAAAATATGTTTCAAAAATAAAAAATCAAATTTAAAAAATTGTATTTCATATGCGTTTCACTATCAGGGGTGTCTGTGCCCATAACCTGTTGTTATCATGAATTGAAAACGAAATAACAAACTGACAAATTTTTATAAAGAGAAAAAACATATTTTATTAATGAACAGATTTTATAGAAGTAAACAAATTTAATTTTTCATTTCGATAAGTAATACAAAAACGTATGTGATATAAAACAATTATTTTACACAAAGTATATTTTGATACTCAACACTTGAATGCTGCAGACCACTTTTCTCTGACATATTAAATGTCATTGGTAGATTTGCAACTCGAGGCACCAATTTGATGTTATTGCTTGTGTATCACTTGAAGGCTGGTTTACTGTAGTGGAGGCGGTTAGGTAGGAGACTATGTTAGGGAAAATTAATGTGGACACTTCATGTTCATACCAGAATGGCAGTAATCTCTCCCAAACTCCAATGTAATTATTGGAGTTTATTGTACCCGTTATGACGAATTGCAGATTGGTACCAAAATAATAAACTGTCTAGAATATTTTTGGTCTCATTTCCTTAGAAAATTGCAGTATAAAATTCCTGTCCAGAAAGATTCGAAAAGTCGGCTAAGACCTAGGTTTCGTCGTTATGTAGCATTTGAATTTTTCTCAAAAAATACTGTTAATCTTTTAGTACAGTTTTTCCCCCTGTGTACTTCACCACATTCTTGTCTTGGGACAAAAATACAAAATAAAATACAAAATAAAAAAATCGACGAATTTTCTGAATTTTTGAAAATAAAAATTAAATTAAAAAAAAACCCTCAAAACGAAAAATATACGCCTACTATTCAGTCTTAAAATTCTTCAAAATAGCGGGTATACTTTTATTTTAAATTTGACTTTAAATTGTCTACCAAGGAATATTTTTTAAGAATGTCCAATCGGCACTGCGCTATGCAGTTATGATTGTTAAAAATTATAATTGAAGAAGTTATTAGTAAAAAAAGTCTTTGCATGAAAAAAAATTTAACCGGGAATCCTTTTTTCCCTCTTTAACAACATTTTGGTTTTGCGTACTGTTTCACCCGAAAATTTAAAATTGTGCTTATGGATTTTTTGCTTAAATAATTTTAGTTCAAAATGTATATAGGGGTATTCCATTTTAAATCAACTAAAAAATAAGAAATTTAAACATGATCCGCTTTGAAATTGATATAATTTTGTATGAGTGTTCTCTGATATTAAACTAAGAAATATGCAAAATTTTAAACCTCTACCTTATATGGTTCCCAAAATATGACGGCTTAAAAATTGAAAAAAATAGGTAAAAACTAAAAAAGGAGGTTTAAGTTAATTGCATTTATCCGAAAAACTAGTTTGCTTACATGATCAATTGAGGTACCATTTAAAAGGTATTCAAATTGGCCTTAATATGACTTATAATTTTATTTTTGTATCCAAAGGTTAAAGGTCATTATCACACGATTTAGATTATAGAAAGAGTTTTCTAAAAACCCATATTTTTAAAATTTTCAAAAAAATATATCTTAATGCTGATTTTATTTTTAAAATTTCTGTTTAATTTCATAGGTGTATTCGTATGGGTTTCTGAGTTCAAAATAAAAATGTGAAATACACTCATAAAAATTAACACAGATATTAAGAAGAAAATCAGATAAAATATTTTTTTTAACATTTTAAAAATATGGGGAATTGAGGAAAATCATTCCAAAATGTAAATCATGTGATAATAACTTTTAACCTTTGCCTACAAAAATAAAATTATATGCCACATTAAAAACCATTTTTATACTTTTCAAATTATACCTCAATTGACCTTGTACGTAAACTAATTTTTTAGATAAATGCAATTAATTTAACTCACTTTTGTGAGCTTTTTCTTATTTTTTCACTTTTTAAGCCGTAATATTTCGGGAACCATAAAAGCTAGAGGTCCAAAATTTATAAATTGTCCTTTTTTTAATAAAATACAGCAGTTCTACCAAATTTAAGCTATTTCTCAGCGGGTAGGGGAAATCCGTTCGTCGATTTAAATTGGAATATCTCTATTGCGATTTTTAATATTTTTCTTCATTAAAACTAATAACTAAGAAATGTTTAAATTAAAATCAATTTTAAAAAATTTATTTGGTGACATTTAGTTCTATAACGACGATTTATAATAATAAATATAACCGAAAGTTTATATGTGTAAGTCCGATTTTTACGTTTTCAGTCTATTTAAAATTAAAAAAATCTGTATTAAATTAATTTAATAAATGGTCAAGTAACTACTACCTTTTATTTCTTGAATAAATGGTACAAAAAAATGATACAAATAAACTCAAATGTCAAAATTAAATTAAAATATTTTGGATTTATGGTTTCCGAAATATGTTGACTTGAAGTGAAAATAATCATTAAAAATACATTGTGTATATCTGAAGAAGTTTACAAATGAGATTTCGGTATTGATCACCTTTAATATGATACTTGGGTTCAATTTGAATTGATTTTTTTTTAAAAAGGGTACTCCAAAAGTCAGAGATCAAAAATAATTATTATTTTCAAATTTATATGTAAAAAGTCTTACTTACTTATTTGGCCATTACAACCCATGATTGTCAGTCGCTTCTGCATTGCGTGCGCTGGCGCCAGTTTTGTACTCCAAGTGTTGTCAGGTTGTCTCGCACTTGGTCGCTTCACCGGAGATTCGGACGCCCCCTCATACGTTGATCACAACTGGGTAAAGAATTGAATACCATTCATCCATACGTTCGACATGTCCAAGACAGCGTAGGTGCTGGATCTTAATGCGCCTGGCTATGTCATTGCGTAGAGCTCATACAGCTCATCGTTCCATCTGATTCTGTACTCGTTTTCAACGCATATTGGGCCATAGATTTTCCGAATAATTTTTCTCTCGAACGCTCCTAAAGCTCGCTCATCGGTGTTGGTAAGCGTCCATGCCTCAGCGCCATAGAGGAGGACTGACATGATGATTGACTTACAGAGCGTAATTTTTGTCCGTCGAGAGAGGGCTCTGCTCCTCAATTGCCTACTGAGCCCAAATAAGTTAACGTATTTCCCAAGACGCCGGGACTCATTGTTTGTTGACTTCGCCTTGTCCTCTTTCACCGTAAGACCCATTTGACGCGATTCCCTCTTTAAACTGGAGAATGCTGCACTGACTGCTCGTACGCTCTGCGTAATGATGTCGATATCATCAGCATACCCGAGCAGCATGGAACTGTTGTTGAAGATAGTGACATTTTGATGGAGTTGTGCAGCTCTTACAATCTTCTCTATTATTATGTTGAAGAAGTCACACGATAGTCTGAATTGTCACACGATTGTCTTAAACCTCGTTCGGTATTAAACGTATCCGAGAGGTTGTTCCCAATTCTCATTGAGCAACGTGTGTCGCTGATGGTCATCCTGCATCGGTATACCGAACTCAGACATGAGGGCGCATTGGCGTCTCCTTATCGGACTGTCGAATGCAGCTTTGTAGTCACCGAGAAGGTGGGTGGGTGTCGATCTGCCTCTCTTTGGTCTTTTCCAGGATTAGGCGCAATGTAAAAATCTGGTCTATGCTGGAATAGCCAGGTCAGCCCCACTGATATGGTCCAATCAGTCTGTTGACGATAGTCTTCAGTCTTTCACATAATACGGTCGTTAGAACCATTTACGCGATATTGAGGAGACAGTAGTTGGCGCGTATCGTGGGATCCCCCTTCTTAAGAATTTGGCAGAGTATACTGAGATTCCATTCGCTGGGCATGTTTTCTTCTGACCATATTCTGTTGATGAGCTGGTGCATGCTCGTTATGAGCTCATCGCCGTGTGTCCACTGAGCGCACATGCGCATATATCATCGAGATGGGGAGTGCCTTGGGCAAGCAGTTGTGAGAGTCGAGCGGCATAGGCTTGTTCTAGTCTGTTGTGTGTGCAGCTTACTGGCGTCTAGTTTTCTTTACGTTGGTTTCCGTGCATAAGCTTGTGCGAACCTTGGCTGCTACAAGGAAGTGATCCGAGTAGATGTTTGCAGTTCGGATCGAACATACGTCTATCACACTAGAAGCGTGCCTTCCGTGAATCACAACATGATCAACATGGTTGCGCATGTTCTGATCGGGTGACCGTCAGGTGGCCTTGTGGATATTGAGATCCTTGAATCTAGTACTACTAATTACCATGTTTCGTTCTGCGGCTTTTTTAAAAGGCGGGTCAAGCCCAATGCACAACCCCCATTTTGGAGGAACAATATCCATGTCTCGTTTGTCCCCGACCAGCTAAGTTGAAACCCGATCTTCAGCTGGTTGCTCGGGTTAACGGGGTTCACCAATGTGAAGGGACTAGGAATTGTGTAGGAGAGGCTATTGTAACCAACAGAAGTCGGTTACTGAATTGCGCATGCAGTACAAAATTCTGAACCCGTATGTAAAAAGTCATTGTTAAAAATTATGGCGCTATAAAACAAAGGGTGCCATTAGATAACAGTCGATGAACATTTTTAATTTATAGCCTTGTTTTTATTATAGGACTGTAAAATTTAAAAATATTTTTTTAAAAATAATATTTGAGAAAATACTTTTGTTTTGGTGCCAGAGATTTGACAATTTTTTTAGAGTCCTTGAGACTTACTTACTTAAATGACTCTTACAACCGTGGGTCGGTTATGGCCAGTGCCGGTCCTAAGAAGAATCTTAGGGGGGGGGGGGGGGGGCTGTGACACATAAAATTTCCGAATATAATTGTTTTTTTTTGTGTTTGCTTCCATCCTTGAAGCAACATAAATAAATTGAATCCATACTGTCGATTATTTCTGCTGAATTTTTAATTTTTTTCGGGCTTCTTCCTCCAACATGGATCTTTTTATCCGTGCAGCAGATGCACTGGTCGAATTTCAGTCATCATTTAATGACATTTCGGTTGACAACCATCAGAGATCTCTTCTCTGCAATATACATTCGCAACTCACGTCTTACAGATGTTGAGCGACTTTACCATCTTATGCAAAAGACAAGCGGGGACGCACGTGATATAGTGCAAAAGGTCCCTCTTACGAATAGTGGTTTCGATTTAGCCTGGCGAAATCTCAAAGACGTATATGAGAATAAACGTGCATTGGTCAACGGCCAACTTAAACATTTATTCGACCTTCCTGTCGTAACAAATGAAAGCGCGACAGCACTTAAGAATTTGCAACGAACTATTAACAATAGTCTTGCATCTTTTTTGATTTATAATATCGATACAACAAATTGGGACTGGACTGGGGCTAACAACATCTTTTCATAGAAACATTTTTCTATACCGCGCTACCTCTCGTCAGTAAATGGCAAACCTACGAGAGTAAAACATTGCCTATGAAAAGCTCTCACCCGCCGTTCGGATTCGGCAATAAACTGTAGGTCCCACCACTTTGAGTACAAATATAACACGCACAGCTCAAAATGGTGAGAGAGCTCGGCCGAAGTTCTGTACAGGACTGTAGCGCCAAACTACTACAACAAATTGGGATCCCATCCTAATATTTCTATGCTCTCAGCGCTTGCCTGAAGCAACATTGGCTCTCTGGGAACAAAGCTTGTTGAATAAGACGGCTATCCCTAAATGGAGTTGTCTTGATGCGTTCCTTACTGAACGCTTCAAGACACTTGAATCCATCCGCGGTCACACTACCGTTAAACCTCCACGTGCGAAACCACTTCATCCACAACACCCAGCTCTGCTTAAAAAATATCTGAGTTTTCACGCAAGCCTTACAGGATCACTTTGCGTTCTTTGCTCCAAACAGAAACATGTTTTGCGGGTCTGTAAACTATTTTTACAAATGAGCGTCTCCGATCGCTATTCCACTGTAAAAAAGTTTCAATGTTGCGTTAACTGCCTTAATAGCTCTCATGAGCTTAACGACTGTAAAAGTGCTTACTGTTGCTCAGTGTGTAAAAAGCGTCATCATACGCTTTTACATAGTGATACCTCTGAGCCTTCGGCTCCTTTTATGAGCAGTGATACGACTACTTCGGTGGCCTTAGGGTCTCGCCCTCCGCCATTCAACACGCAACCATCTTTAAACATCGTACAGTCCACTTCAACTCCATTCATGAGCTGCAAGCCGATTACGTCGGCAGCGCCAGGATCACGTCCTTCACCATGTAACACACAAAACATTCAATATTATTCTGATTCGCAAACTTCAGAAGTCCTTCTTGGCACTGCCATTATTAATGTATGTCACATGGGTATTACGTACTCTGCACGGGCACTAATTGATTCTGCGTCTGAAACTTCTTTTATTTCAGAACGCCTTTGTAATCTTTTGAAGCTTCCAGTGTCTTCGACAAGAGCCTGTATTGCTAGTTTAAACCAAGCAGTCGCTGCCAGTCCAACAAAGCGATGCTTTTTTGTAATTGGATCCCTCGTTCATCCTAATTTACAGTTAGAGGCAACGGCACTGGTTTTACCCACAACTGCAGGAGAATTACCATCATGTCAAATGGAACCATATATACAACATCAATTACCAAATATGGTCTTAGCTGATCAAAATTTTACCAAAGTTCTACGGTTGACATTTTAATTGGTGGCGACCTCTATCCATTGATAATGATGGATGGTATAAAGCGAAACGTCCTAGGCACCCTCATTGCCCAGGAAACTGTATTTGGCTGGATTCTTACGGGACCACTATCAGTTCACAAAGTTTCCAGTTTTGCCACTACAGTTCGTTATGACACGGATTTTACCAAACGCAACAGTGCTGATATATATGCGGTACATTTGCCTTTTAAGACTAACTACCCATCTATGGTACAGCTTGGACATTTGCAAAATACTGCCTCTATCCCAAAACAACATTTTTGAACAGGTCCCTTATGAACTGTACATTTTGTTAAAAACTTTTGTTATCCTTATTTTTATACAATTTAAATGATTTTATATAATCTTTTTATATATTAATTTTGTTTTCTTTCACAGCTTCTAGCCTGGAAATCCTTTTTTTTATTTTTGCAGTGTGTACTACTGCAAAGTGGGCGGCAATGTTTACGCCAAAACTTATGCAGTGTAAACTCTGTATAACATTCTTGACAGCTTGAACCGGAGTGGTGAATTTCGACCCTTTCTCTTTCAACCCTCCTTCTTTGAGGTTCTCGGGGCTGCAATTGCGCAGAGCTCGATCTCTTTGCTGCCACCCACCAACAGAAGAACATCGTAAGAATCAACTAACTCTTCAGTTAAATTACATTTAACATCAATATTTTATCATATCTTATATATTGGATTTCCATACTTGATCTCCAATCATATCTTGTATCATTATACATTTCTGAACATTATATGGCAAACACTTTCGTTTGTCTCTTTATTTATATTGCTCAAATAAAGAACAAAAAAACCATAAACTTCTTTCTGTCTTTTAATTAAATTTGAATTTATGGGAAAATCAAGGATTGAAACCTAAACGAATAACGGTTTCGATATCGGTTTCGGTTTTTTCCGCGTTTCGGTTTCGGTTACGGTTTCGGTTTTAAGTTTTTATAACGAAACGGTTTCGGTATATCGGTTCCATGTTACGGTTTCGGTTTTGATTTCGGTTTTTGTATAAATTTTCTTTTTTTCCATATTTTTCAAATAATTTAACATTATTTATATGGTGCTGAGTTATGTTTAAATTATGATATTGGAGTAATGTGGGAAACGCAATTTAAACAATGTTTAGTAAAAATATTGTGTTACATAAATTATTGAATTGATTTCGCCAAGAAAAAAATTTAATTTATAATTTCGTGACCACAAACCAATGGAAAGCAACATTTTGACTTCACCTGAGATATGATCTGAATTGCAAAGAAGAAGAATTTTGTACAATTTCCATCTATAAAAGCCAAAGAAATTAAATTTCAAGAATTCAGTGAACTGCAATATGTGTAAACTAGTGATGATCATTTGCAAGTGCAAGGCAAGAAATGGTAATTTTGTTCTTGCACGTTGAGTCTTGCTCTTGCATAGGTATGATCTTGTTCTTGCAATACCGTTCTTGCTTGCAAAAATCTTGCAAAATTTTACTTTTTAAATTTTAAATAAAATATCGAAGACAAATATCTTAAACTGCATATTAATTATGAAAACGAATAGAATTTTAACACTTAACTGTATTTAAGTTACTTATTTTCCATAGTTTCAATTTTTTCAATAAAAATAAATTATTTTACTAACAAAAAAAAAAAAAAATCCAATAACATCAAAATTTTAATCATATTTTAAGAAGAATTAACTAATAAAAAATAATTGTATAAATCAAGTGATGTTGACGAGACAATTCAAAATGTCAAGGTAATAATAAAATGAACATATACGTTCATAATAAATGTTAGGAATATTTCTGTTTTCGTCAGAGATTAAAAAAATCCGTATGCTACACGTACCGTATGTCAAGAGAACACAAATAATATCTTGCAGGGTAAAATTTTTCTTTGCGAACACACACTCAAAAGCTACAAAGCGAACATAAACAGAAAGAAGAAAATACAACAATAACGAATTACGATACACACACACTTTCGTTGCTATCCTGTATCATCGCATGGCAACAACCAGACAGACGCATGACAACCGACAGTCACATGGCACCACACTACATGTATGTATCTAGTACAACTATCTAGTTGGCAAAAACAACGAGTTTTCTTTGTGGTACAAAAACTTTCCCGCCAAAAATTCTATCAAAAGCTTCAATGCTGCTTTATTCGCATTTTTGTTGTTGTTGCACTTTCAAAGGAATCAGCGGATTTGTGAAAAATCACAAAAAGCAAAATACAGCTAAATGAGGTACACTGTGAAAATGTTCATATATAATTATTATTATTTTTTTTTTTTAAAGTTAAATGAAATAATGCACGTTCTATGTGCATATTCTATAACTTAAGACAACTTCATGATTTTACAATGAACAAAAAAACTATGTATAAAAGTAAAACAAAAATAATAATGTGCATAGCACAAAGCATATGCACAATGCGATGTACGAACTGGCGTAGCGAAGAAAAGAGAAAAAACTTTGTTTTGTCTATTTTATCTTTTTGAAGCGACTTTTGGAGCACTTTTGAAGTTATTTACCGCTTCAAAAGTGCTTCAAAGACCTTAGTTTTAAGATGCTTATATTTTATAGCCTTGCTGATGTTTTGAGCTGGTGTTTTGTTGTTAATTCGATTAATGAAACAAAAAAACAAATTTTAGACCAAAGACGGTTGTTTTGGAAATATCGTTTCTCAAAAAACAACATGTGAATTATTGTACAACCAAAAGTGTTTATTTTGAGAATTACAAATTTTATTAAATGACATTTTACTTAAGATCTTCTATATAAAATAAAAGATGTTTTTCTGTTTCTTTTTATACTTTTTTAAAAACCGTTTTAAACCGGTATAAAACCGAAACCGTTTATATCGGTTTTGGATATCGGTTTATTTTTAATTTTCGTGTAACGGTTTCGGTTGCGGTTTCGGTTTTAAAAGTTAAACGGTTTTAAACGGATATAGGTTTCGGTTACGGTTTCAATCCTTGGGAAAAATCCGAAAATTGACGCCTTTCTGCGTAAACAGAGTGGTTTATCATGTTACTGCACAAAAACTGTGAATGTGTTTGGTCGAGTGTGGCTTATCATGCTTTTACACTCCATATTTTTCGATTAATTCGTCTATTTAGTTTGAGGAATAACTTGATAAGCCACTTCGTTTTTCAAAAACGCACTGTTTTCATGGTATTCCGATGATAAATTTAGCTAATGTTTCGATCTGACTCTCCATATTAAAAAAAGCGCATGCGATGATCTGTAGTCTCCCATCAAATCATGTATGATAGCTGAAAACCTGCAAAATATTTTGAAGATAACTAGAAACTCAAATCATTATTTATAGGATTTTTTCAAAACTTTGAATGCCACTATTTTGAAATTTTGATATTGTAGCTTAACATGTTACTGCAATAAGCCCCTCATATATATATATATATATATATATATATATATATATATATATATATATATATATATATATATATATATATATTATATATATATATATATATATATCTATATATATATATATATATATATATATATATATCTATATATATATATATATATATATATATATATATATATATATATATAATATATATACACATATATTGTTTTGTTTTGAGACTATAACATTTTATGTACAAACAAGTTAGTGGAATAATATATCCCAATTTAAAGTGCATGTAATGGGCTATCTTTTATAGAAGAAACTTTTATGGTTACATAAAAATGCAAAAAATTGGTCCGTATTTTGCGCCACCACAAAAAATCGTTAAACACGTCTTTCAACCAATATGTATTATATTTCATTTAATTGAACTAGTGATGGTTATTAATTTTGATATTTTATACGTAAATGTGAACCGAAAAACTAAACTCATTCAAAATTAACTAATTTTTCGATCTGACACTCTATATTAAAAAAATCACTATGACACTTGCATTTGAGCAATTATATGCTAGGTGAATCTTTGTTAATGCTTCTAATAATGAGAAAATGGGTGACCCAACCAACGTTTTTATCAAATTCTTGATAGAAAACTTGTTTACATTATAAAAAATAATTCGTTAACAACATTTTAATGCATTTAACTTTGATTTTATAATGTAAATTGACCACCTCATCAACACTTGAAAAAGTCAACAAAAAAACTTTTTTTGAGTACATTTTTGTATTCATCTTTATGAGTTATAAGCAACAGGCAATTTCTCTTCAAAGTTTCACGAAAAGTTGGAGTGCAATGTTACTTGAGATGCACCATTAAAACTGTAAGATCGCCAGTGTAAAAAAACAAACAAATAGCGGTGGCCCAGCCTACGGACCGGTCAAACCTACGGAGCTTTCCCCTATAAATATATAATTACTAATAAAAATTGTAACAACTGCTGAATGTCTACTATTTAACTTCACATTTTTCTTACACGAGATGCACTCGACCACTTTCCAATCACTACTGAAGTGCTGTGCCTCAGATGCGGCGCCCTTATATACTGTATTCATCAGTTCGGCACGTTTCGACAAGCTTCGACATGTTTCGAGAAGCTTCTACTCGCATGCTTTTGGCATCTCATTGGTACTTATGTGTTTTTGATGCGTTGATCTTCTATCTCTTTCTCGCACATAGACTCTGTGCGCTGAATGATCTTCCGTCTCTTTCTAACACATTACTTAGTGCGCTGAATTGTCTTGCGTCTCATTTACTCTTGTACAGTGGAACAAATTACCTCTTTTCGTACCACTGCTGCCTAAATCTGTTCGTCCCGAACAGATGTTAATCCTCTATCTCTCTGTATTACGCCAATCTTTCTAAATGTACGACTTTAATTTTTCGTAGTATATGTCATTAATCTTTTTAATTATCTTACATGGTCCTTCCCAGTGTGCTTGCAGCTTAGGGTTTAACGATTTTATTCATAGGCCACAAAGTATAACTAGATCACCTTCCTTAAATCCCCCAGCGTTTGCTCTCGATCACTTATCACTTGCAAGTTGTATACTCTGCCTTAAGGACTGATGCAACTCGTTTCGGTTATCACTTTTCTTGCCCAAAACACATTTTTGACTCGGCTTTTGTTCGTCCATGGCAGTACGTTCGCAATTTGCTCCTACGTTGTATTGATTCATCTTACCCCACATTGCGGATACACATTGCTTACATCTGTGAATCCAATAGGCTACTGACTTCCGTTGTCCGACCCAATAGAAATGTTTCCTGACTTCTTCAATCGATTTATTAATACTCAAGTGACCTGTTTTAAGTTGTTTGGAATTTTCTTGAAGCTTCTGTTCCATTTTGTTGGGATTTCCTTAAAGCTGTTTGGAATTTTCTAGAAGCTGCTGTTGCAACTGGCTCATATGAAAACTTTCAGACTGTACTTTTTGCTCAGCGTCGACACATTTTGATGAAGCAGAAACCTCCTTTTCAAACTCGTCCTCCGCGAGAACAATACTTTGGACCTCTAAGTCTTCCATTAGGCGTTTTTGCAGTTCTACTTTCGTACCAGCAGTTGAAAGATAACGATTCGCCAGCTCCTTCTTCAGTTGGTCGACTTTAAGATGATCAAATTAAACCATTTTTTATAACAATCCCACTTCTGACACCAATGTTACGAAAATTAAGTATACGGAAAAATGCTCTACAAGTTCGTATCTCTGTAATAAAAACACTGTTATGTTTGGTTTAAATTATAACAATTAACTTTATTAATTCATTTTAATAAACTTTACTAATAACAAATTCCAACAACGGCATCTCATAAGCACTTATGTCTTTTTAATGCGCTGAACTTCTTTCTCTTTCTCGCACATTGTCTTAGTGCGCTTTATGATCTTCCGTCTCTTTCTAACATATTGCTTAGTGCGCTGAATTGTCCTCTTGCACAGTGGAGCAAATTACCTCTTTTCGTATATATATATATATATATATATATATATATTTATATATATATATATTATATATATATATATATATATATATATATATATATATATATATATATATATATATATATATATATATATATTATATATATTGTTACGAAAAGAGGTAATTTGCTCCACTGTGCAAGCAATCAACAATAATAAATGAGACGCCAGACAATTCAGCGCACTAAGCAATGTGTTAGAAAGAGACGGAAGATCATTCAGCGCACTGAGTCAGTGTGCGAGAAAGAGATGGAAGATCAGCGCATTAAAACACATGAGTGCGAATGAGATACCAATAGCATGCGTCATTCACGAAACGAGTAGAAGGTTCTCGAAACAAGTCGAAGCTTGGCGAAAAGTGTCGAACTGATGCCTGCAGTATATAAGGCCGCGCATCTGAGGCACTGTACTTCAGTTGTGATTTGATAGTGAACTAGTGCGTCTCGTGAGTGAACATTGTTAAGCTTAATTGTACAGATTCAGCAGTTGATATAAGTGATTATTCTTTAAGTTGTTATTTAAATAAATAAAGTTAATTAATACTAGTGGAAATAGTTAAAACCAAATATTAGTGCGTTTTTATTTTGTACACAATCCAGCGATACGAACTCGTAGAACAGTTTTCCGTAGACTGAATTATCGTAACATTGGTGTCAGAAGTGGGATTGTGATACAAAATGGTTAAATTCGATCAACTTAAAGTCGACCACCTAAAGAAAGAGCTGTCGATTTGTAATCTTGCAACTGCTGGTACGAAAGTAGAGCTACAAAAGCGTCTAATGGAAGAATTAAAGAACCAAGGCATTGACCTCGCAGAGCACGAGTTTGAAGTGGAAGCTGCAACAGCGTCATCGAAAAGTGTGGACACGGAGCAAAAAGTACAGTCCCAAAGTTTTGATATGAGCCAGTTGCTCGGAGCAATACAGCAACAGCTTCTAGAAAATTCAAAACAGCTCCAAGAAAATTCGTCCAGAATGGAACAGAAACTTAAAAAAATTCACATCAACTAAAAGCAGAACTTCAAGAAAATTCAAATCGACTTGAGGAGAAATTGCTAGAAAATTCCAACCAACATCAAGTAAAAATTGAGCTGGAACATTCTAAGCAGCTTCTGGAAGTTTCTAATACACTCCATGGCAAAGAAAACGAACTTGAGGCACATGTAAATGACATTGTAGTGGACATTGATGACAAATTTGAAAAGTTGGAAAATGGTTTCGACAAAAAGCTACAGAAAATACAAGAAGATGTCAGTTTACTACAGATAAGTGGACCTACGCAGCATGTTGTTACTGGTACGAGGCTAAAATCGCCGATTTACGATGGAACCACAGCGTTCAACATTTTCAAGCTGCAATTTGAGACCACGGCTTTAAATAATCGATGGAGAAATGAAGACAGCGTAGCTCGCTTATTGTGGCCCTAAAAGGAGGTGCAGCCGAAGTATTACAGAATGTTCCAGAAAATGATAGAAACAGCACTGCAATGAAAATACTTAGAATGGGTATGAATATGGAAAGCGGTGACATATTTCAAGTAGTGTGCTAAGCGGTTAAAGCAGGAAATAAATCCGAACAGACGTGCACATGGCACGTGACTGTCGTAAAAAACGCAAGCGCTAAATAACTCAATCTACAGAGGAACCCAGATATGACGAACGACAGGACCATGTCGAAAATAACAATTTTAAACAATCTTTAAACTAAAGCGAGTTAGTTCTGCGAGGCACGATCTGACTCCCATAACCGATTGCCTTAGAAACTCCATTTCACAAATTGCTCGAAACCGAATAGTTTAACTGTCGAAGGACTTATTGATTGTACATCATATATGGTAACGTTGAATACGGAAGTTTCACACTCAATAATAGGAAGTAAGCTTGTTAGGGACGAAGTAGAGCCGCTTATAGGAATAAGATTACAAACAGCTACCGGTGAAGAGGCCCCTATCAATGGAAAGATTACCAAAAAAATCTCGATTGGTCCTACTACAGTTAAGCATAATTTTATAGTGGCAGAAATTATAATCTTGGCATGGACTTCATGATAAAGAATCTTTTTACATTAAATTTAACAAGAAAAATTTCGAATTATGTCAAGACGGAAATCCAACTAAACATTAATTGTGACCAGAGCCCGAAAATTAAACAAGTTATTTCTAATAAAAATTGAAAAATAAAACCTTATTCAGAAGTAATTGTTTAGGCGAAATTAAATGGAGATTGTGGAACAAGTAAGTTGTGGGTTATTGAAGCTAACGTTGAGCTGTATAAAAGTAACATAGTTATAGGAAGAACACTTTTTGAGACGGAGAAAGACATAATTAATAGTTCTCAATCTGAAAAACTCGTCAAAATTAATCGAGAAGGGAACAGTGATAGTGACAAGAGGCATCAGCGATTATAAATTGCGAGTCAAATCCATCAAGGGGCTACGGCACACCGCAAATAAACAAACAATCTATTCACAAGTTTGTAAATAAGTGCACGAAGGATTTGGCTGCCAAAGAAAAGAGTCAAGTACAAAAGCTTTTTGTTAAATATCGGTCTATATTTGCTGAAAAGGGCCAAAAAAATGGCAGAACTGCCATTGTAAAACATCGAATAGACACTGGCGATTCTAATCCAATTCGTCAAGCACCAAGAATTGGATTACATAAAGAGGATGAAAAATTTTATCTCCTATTAAATATATCGCAAGCTGTTTTATTAGGTCCAGGAACTCCAAAGAGGATCTTGAAGCCCCTGCCCAAATGTGCGAGTTGTATTCCATCTTAGACCGAATATAGGTGGTGTAGACAGTGCGCAGGTCAGCAGGAGTGAAATATGTCTTACACCGTTTTAGAAAACCGAGACGAACGTTTCTTTCGACACATCAAATATATGATCATTCCATTGGGAATCACATTGAATTGATATGCCCAGAACGTCGAGAGCAGCTGACTCCGCAATATCCACAAAGCCTATGTTGATGGGAGGGAAAGGTGAATCCATTCTTTTTTGCGACAGTAGAGAACATTGGATATTGCTTGCATTAAAATCAACTCTATTTGCAAGACCCCACTCGGAGATTGTTTTAAGGTCATTATTGAGTGTGTCATTCATAGTGCGTCTTTTACTCTCAACCTCCAAAGAGTTTGGACGCTTGTTCAACGAATATGAATGAATGAAATGAATGAATATGAATGAATGAATGAATGAATGAAACATTGCAGGCGTATGCAGCGGACGTCGAGAGGCTTGCGCATTTGTCGTATGCAGATTCAACGAGTGATTTCATAGAAAAGTGCAAGATCGAAGCCTTCGTTGACGGCATAAGTGATCCGGAAACAAGACGTGCCACAGTGACAATGCCGAAAGTGACATTTACGGAAACTGTAACCACAGCGCTAACACAAGAGACAGCAACTACGTTGTGCCGCCCAGCGCCAAAGGTCCGTAAACTAGATGTGGAGAATGAAGACCTACTTTGCTAATTTGCCAAGAAACACAAGAAATTTTTGAGACGGAGAAAGACATAATTAATAGTTCTCAATCTGAAAAACTCGTCAAAATTAATCGAGAAGGGAACAGTGATAGTGACAAGAGGCATCAGCGATTATCAATTGCGAGTCAAATACATCAAAGGACTATGTCATACCGCAAATAAAGAAACAATCTACTCACAAGTTTATAAATGAGTGGACGCAGGATTTGACTGCCAAAGAAAAGAGTCAAGTGCAACAGCTAATTGACAAATATTGCTATATATTTGCTGAAAATGGCCAAAAGGATGGCAGAACTGCCATTGTAAAACATCGAATAAACACTGGTGATTCTAACCCAATTCGTCAAGCACCAAGAAGGGTACCACTTGCGAAAAGAGATGAAGTATCACATTTGGTTAAAGAAATGCACACAAATGGCGTGGTGGAACCATCTGAGAGTCTATGGAGTTCACCAGTAGTATTGGTGAAAAAGAAGGACGGTAGTACTCGGTTCTGCGTTGATTACCGAAAACTTAATGATGTCACCAAGAAAGATAGTTATCCGCTGCCTAGAATCGATGACACCTTGGATACACTATCTAATACTAAGAGGTTTTCAACGTTGGACTTGCAAAGCGGTTACTGGCAAGTGGAAATCGATAAGAAAAATCGAGAGAAAACTGCATTCAATACTGGAGATGGACTATGGCAATTTTTGGTAATGCCGTTTGGACTATGCAATGCCCCAGCAACATTCGAGCGGTTAATGGAGCACATATTAAAACACTAAAAAACATGCCTAGTATACCTTGATAACATAATTGTTATGGGCAAGGATTTCAACGAACATCTAAGAAATCTAGCGGAAGTATTCCTTCGATTGAAAAATGCGGGTCTACAACTTAGCCCAAAGAAATGCTCACTTTTCAAGAAAGAAGTCAAGTATCTGGGTCATCGAGTTACCGCGGAAGGAGTGCATACCGATGAGGATAAAATAGTTGCAGTCAAGGAGTGGCCCAGACCGCAAAATCTACATGACCTACGAAGTTTCTTGGGGCTATGTACATACTACAGACGATTTGTTCCAGGTTTTGTCAATGTTGCAAGCAGTCTTCATGAGTTGACAAGAAAGAACCGCGCATTTCAATGGAGCTATGATCAAGAAAGGGCATTTTTGAAATTAAAAGATCTACTGTGCTCGGCACCAATTCTTGCGTATCCAATTCCAGGTGAGAAATTTATAAGTGATACGGATGCAAGTGGATACGGAATAGGCGGAGTTCTCTCGCAAGTAATCAATGGTAAGGAAAAAGTGATCACATACTACAGTAAAACATTGTCCAAACCCGAGCGAAATTACTGTGTCACCAGGAGGGAGCTTCTTGCTGTAATTGAAAGTGTGAAAAATTTCCATAAGTATCTGTACGGACAACAGTTTCACTTGAGAACCGATCACGCAGCACTACGAAGGTTACTTCAGTTCAAAGATCCGGAAGGCCAAATTGCGCGTTGGATAGAACGATTACAGAGCTACGATTTCTCAATCGAACATCGTAAAAAAGGAAATCATGGAAATACAGATGCTCTGTCACGACGCCCATGTAAACTAGAATGCAGACATTGTTCAAGAGCTGAAGGAAAAGAAAACATAATTGACATTCGTTTGCTAAATGTTTTGCCCGATGAAAAATGGACTCCAGAACAAATTCAAATTGATCAAAAGACTGATCCCGACCTCACAAAAATCATGATGGAACAGCAAAGAAAACCATCATGGGAAGATATAGCTGCGGACAGTCCAATAACTAAAGCTTACTGGGCACAGTGGCAGAGCTTAAAGCTACAAGATGGTTGCTTATATCGTGTATGGGAAAATGAAGATGGCACATCCGCTCGAAGTTTGATTGTTGTTCCCAAGTCAAAAATAAAAGAGATATTAGCGGAAAACCATGGTGGATCTAGTGGTGGTCATTTGGGCATTAATAAAACGGTCGAGAATGTAAAGAAACGTTTTTATTGGATTGAATGCCAAGAGTCAGTCGCCGATTGGATTCGCAGTTGTCCGCAATGTGTACCAGCAAAAGGACCAACAGTCAGAAGTCGCGGCAGGATGCATCAGTACAACGTGGGAGCACCATTCGAGCGTATTGCCATGGATGTCGCCGGGCCGTTTCCAATCAGTGATGCGGGAATAAGTATATCCTTGTCGTCATTGACTATTTCAGCAAGTGGCCTGAAGTGTATCCCATGCCGAATCAAGAAGCCACAACAGTTGCGGATGCATTAGTTAACAACTGGGTAAGCCGTTTTGGAGTACCGTTGGAATTGCATTCAGATCAAGGTAGAAATTTTGAGTCTGCAGTTTTTAAAGAAGTATGCAAAGTCCTCAACATACACAAAACACGAACAACGCCTTTGCACCCGCAATCAGACGGCATGGTGGAGAGATTCAATCGGACTTTGGAAGAGTATCTCAGAAAAGTGGTTGATAAAAATCAAAAAGATTGGGATACACACATACCACTATTCCTCATGGCTTATCGAACGGCGATTCATGATACCACAGCAGCTTCACCATCTAAAATTGTTTTTGGAACAGACTTAAGATTACCTGCAGATTTAAAGTTTGGTGCGAGTCCTTCAGCTGGAATTCCTGTACACAATTATGTTTTCAGAAAAAGTGAAGAAATGAACGAAGAGCATCAGTTTGTAAGACAGCGTACACAATTTGCGAGTGATAAGATGAAGGCCAGATACGATTTGCGCACAAATTCAGAAGGATTTACGGAAGGACAACTTGTTTTGCTCTATAACCCACAAAGGAAGAAAGGCTTATGCCCTAAGCCACAAACACACTGGGAAGGACCATACAAGATAATTAAAAGAATTAACGATGTCGTGTATCGGATTCAGAATACTGCAGGCGTTAGAAGAAAAATGAAAGTGGTACATTTAGAAAGATTGGCTCCGTATAGATAGAGAGAGGATTAACATCTGTTCGGGACGAACAGATTTGGGGGAGGGCAGTGTTACGAAAAGAGGTAATTTGCTTCACTGTGCAAGCAATCAACAATAATAAATGAGACGCCAGACAATTCAGCGCACTAAGCAATGTGTTAGAAAGAGACGGAAGATCATTCAGCGCACTGAGGCAGTGTGCGAGAAAGAGATGGAAGATCAGTGCATTAAAACACATGAGTCCGAATGAGATGCCAATAGCATGCGTCATTCACGAAACGAGTAGAAGGTTCTCGAAACAAGTCGAAGCTTATCGAAACGTGTCGAACTGATGCCTGCAGTATATAAGGCCGCCCATCTGAGGCACTGTACTTCAGTTGTGATTTTATAGTGAACTAGTGCGTCTCGTGATTGAACATTGTTAAGCTTAATTGTATAGATTCAGCAGTTGATATAAGTGATTATTCTTTAAGTTGTTATTTAAATAAATAAAGTTAATTAATACTAGTGGAAATAATACTAGTTAAAACCAAATATTAGTGCGTTTTTATTTTTTACAGCGATACGAACTCGTAGAACAGTTTTCCGTAGACTGAATTATCGTAACAATATATATATATATATATATATATATATATATATATAAATATATATATATATATATGTATATATATTTATATATATATATATATATATATATATGTATATATATATATATATATATGTATATATATATATATATATATATATATATATATATATATATATATATATATATATATATATATATATATATATATATATATATATATATATATATATATGTATATATATATATATATATATATATGTATATATATATATATATATATATATATATATATATATATATATATAAACATATATATATATATATATGCATATATATATAAACATATATATATATATTTTTATATGTATATATATATTTATCTAAAATTATTTAAAAATTATAGTTTTATGTTGAACTAAATAAACAAATATACATTTATAAACTATAACGTTGAAAAATTGTATGCTAATGTCCATAAACGAATCCGTTAAACTCTTAAGTTACAAACTCATTTTTCAATGATATAATATCAACTATGAAGTTTATTTTCATGAATTTATATCTTAAATAGTGTACAATTTAAAAAGATTAAGTTTCTATCTTCTTGAAGATTGCTCTATTTTTAGTAAAAAATATTTATAATATTTTATTTTTCATACACATATTTTACTTTCTTTATTATTATTTTTTTTTATGTATATTTTTGTATGTATACTTTTATTTTAATTATGCATTTTTGTCTCTTTCGGTACGATATCTTTTTATTTTATGTTATTATATATTTACCACCTCATCTCAAGCCCTCCTTCTCCGAAGTGTTTTTAATTTTGAAATTTTTTATTTAATGGTTATGGAGATAAAAATCAGTAAATTTAAGATTTTTTCATAAAAAATCTTTCAAAAATTGTAAAAAACCCAAAATTTAGCTGATCTAAAGAAAATGTGCTCAGTTAGACATGAACATAATTTTTTTCATTTTTGAAGACTTTACTTATTTATATATAGATTGTACATTTTAGAATGGAATTAAAATATACGTATGGTCAAAGTACCAATTAACACAAAATCATAACTTAACACTAAATCATAAACTGAAAACCATTTTTAAGCATCTCCAGTGGTTTAGTATATATAAAATTATAAATTCAAAATCAAGGATTGAAACCTAAACGAATAACGGTTTCGATTTCGGTTTCGGTTTTTTCCGCGTTTCGGTTTCGGTTACGGTTTCGGTTTTAAGTTTTTATAACGAAACGGTTTCGGTATACCGGTTCCATGTTACGGTTTCAGTTTTGATTTCGGTTTTTGTATAAATTTTCTTTATTTCCATATTTTTCAAATAATTTTACATTTTTTATGTGGTGCTAAACTACTGGGGTAAAGTACGAAACGTAATTTAAACAATGTTTGTTGTTATTTCAGTAAAAATATTGTGTTATATGAATTATTTAATTGATTACGTCAAGAAAAAAATTTAATTTAAAATTTCGTGACCACAAACCAATGAAAAGCAACATATTGACTTCACCTGATATATGATCTGAATTTAAAAGAAGATGAATTTTGTACAATTTTCATCCTTAAAAGCCAAAGAAATTTAATTTCAACAATTCTGCGAACTGCAATATATGTGAACTAGCGATGATCATTTGCAAGAGCAAGGCAAGAAATGTTAATCTAAATCTTTTAAATTTTAAATAAAGATCGAAGACAAATATCTTAAACTGCATATTAATTATGAAGACGAATAGAATTTGAACATTAATTGTATTTAAGGTACTTATTTACCATATTTTCAATTTCTTCAACATTTTACTAACAAAAAAAAATCCAATAACATAAAAATTTGAATTATATTTTAACAAGAATTAACAAATAAAAAAATAATTGTATAAAACAAGTGATGTTGACAAGACAATTCAAAATCTCAAGGCCATAATAAAATGAACGAAAAGTCACCAAATACATTTTCAAAATGCTAAATATTTTTTACAAACATCTTTATGTATCTGTCAATTTTTAATCGATGATCTCCATTATTTTTACCACATGATAAGAAAATGTTAATCTATCAATTGATATTTCAACTTTAAATATGCATCAATTACTTTTTATAATATTAATTAACAAACTCGAAAATTAAGTTTTTCATAAAAATGTATTTGGTGACTTTTCGTTCTACAACGACGATATACAGTATACGATATACATATACAATAAATATAAGGAATATTTCGTATAAGCATATTTCTGTTTTCGTCACACATTAAAAAAATCCGTATGCTACACGTACCGTATGTCAAGAGAACTCAAATAATATCTTGCAGAGTAACATTTTTCTTTGCGAACACCATGCGAGCACAAACTCAAACGCTACTAAGCGAATACTAACAGAAAGAAGAGAATATAACAATAACGATTACGATTCGTATACACACACTTTCACAACGACAACCCTCAAACAGACGCATGACAACAGACAGACGCATGACAACGGACAGTCGCATGATAACGGACAGACGCACGGCACCACACTACATGTATGTATCTAGTACAGCTCTCTAGTTGGCAACAACAACGAGTTCTCTTTGTGGTACAAAAAATTTCCCGCCAAAATTCTATCAAAAGCTTGGATGCTGCTTTATTCGCATTTTTGTTGTTGTTGCACTTTCAAACGAATCAGCGGATTTGTGAAAAAAGAAAAACACAAAAAGCAATATATCAGCTAAATATATCACACTGTGAAAATGTTAATATATTATTTTTTATTACTTCATGATTTTACAATTAACAAAAAAACTATATATAAAAGTAAAACTAAAATAATAATGTGCATAAGCACAGTGCATATGCACAATCGATGTACGAACTTGCGTAGCGAAGAAAATGATTTTACAATTAACAAAAAAACTATATATAAAAGTAAAACTAAAATAATAATGTGCATAAGCACAGTACATATGCACAATCGATGTACGAACTTGCGTAGCGAAGAAAAGAGAAAAAAACATTGTTTTGTCTTTTTGAAGCGACTTGTATTTGTATTTTATCTTTTTGAAGCGACTTTTGAAGCACTTTTAAAGCTATTTACCGCTTCAAAAGTGCTTCACAGGCCTTATTTTTAAGATGCTTATATTCTTTAGAATTCGACAAAAACAAAAAAAACACACATCTTCATTAATGTTCACGTTCATAAATATTTAGTAATATCATGAATTCTTTTGTATATCATTATTATCTTAAAAACATAATAAATACATTAAAATCATAAAAAAAACGCAAGAGTCTTCCTTTTCTTGCAGTCTTAGTCTTGCACTTGATCTTGTTCTTTTTCTTGCAAAATCTCGATTTTGTTCTCGCTTTTGTTCTTGCAAAAAAAAAATGCAAGAACAAGAAATTTTTAATCATCACTAATGTAAACAAATATCTGCCTTATACTTGAAATTTTTAAACTTGTCTAAGTTGCACTTCAATTTTCGTATTTCTTTAAATAGGTACTGAGATGTTAATAATTTGAAACTTTTTTTACATTTCTTTTGCATTACATTGTTTTGTTTATGTCCGAAATTGATCTGTTTTGAAACATCAGTAAAAAATCCATTAGAAGACTTATAAATGGTATTCTATTGAATAGATCCTTTAAAAGAGTTTAAAAAATATTCAAATGAACTTTTCAAAACTTGTTCCACTTTACCCCAAGCTCCCCTATATATTTTACTAATAAAATAAAGAAAAAACCAATATTATTAAAATTTTAATCATTTTTTAACGTAAAAATTTTGCTTGGAGTTGCTGGTGTTTTGTTGTTAATTCGATTAATGAAACAAAAAACAAATGTTAGACCAAATACCGTTGTTTTGGAAATATCGTTTCTCAAAAAACATGTGAATTTTTGTACAACCAAAAATGTTTATTTTGGGAACTCCAAATTTTAATTAATGAAATTTTACTTAAGATCTTCTATATAAAATAAAATATGTGTTCCTGGTTTTTTGTATACTTTTTCAAAAACCGTTTTAAACCGGTATAAAACCGAAACCATGTATATCGATATTGGATATCGGTTTATTTCTGATTTTCGTATAACGGTTTCGGTTACGGTTTCGGTTACGGTTTCGGTTTTAAAAATGAAACGGTTTTAAACGGATATCGGTTTCGGTTACGGTTTCAATCCTTGGTCAAAATTATTGTACTTATATGTAAATCTCCGTAATAATTTTTCTTCTTCAGTAATATGTACTTTAGTTATATTAAATAACTGAGAACCTTAAAAAATTACAAAATATATAGAACTGCTCTGTCAAAGTTAAAGTTTTTTATACCCTACACTAAGAGTGAAAGGGTATATTCAGTTTGGTACGCCGTTTGTAACACCCAGAAGGAAGCATCTCCGTTATGGAAAAGTATATATATTCTTGAACAGCATGACCTCCTGAGTCGATTTAGCGATGTCCGTCTGTCCGTCTGTCTGTCCGTCTGTCTGTCTGTCTGTTGAAATCCCTACTACTTTTAAAATTGAAGAGCTAGATAAATGAAACTTATAACTTAGATTACTAATATACCTACGCTGTATGTGCGGTCCATTGTGACCTATGATCCGACCACTTATGTTCAAATACCTCATTTAAAATGTACATATAAAGATCAATTTTTATGTATACGTGCTTAGGTAAACTTTTTTGGTCAAATATATATTCATATCATGCTCAAATACATGATAATAATGTTTTCCGGCGAAAAGACTTGTGGTTCACAAAAAAAAATCGAAATTCGGTACACCTACCCATTTGTAAATATGGGTATCAAATGAATGGAAATTCTTCAGCGATTGAATGTTTGTAGTTATTTTCAGGATTCGTATACCCTGGTGACCTATATATCACTTTGAATGGTAACCACACATATGTGTAGGGTATTTATAGTCGGCTTAGACCGACTATAATTTTGATAATACTAACTATCATAATTACACCTACTTTAAAATTTCCCATGTGATCTAACCTTCCCAACTGGTTTTAATTTTTTTTTGACTCCTGAGGTGTCCAAAGTCACCTCTCCATTTTATGAAATGGAGAAAAGCTTAGCTGGCACTGATTCTCGAGTTGTTAGAACCCCTTCCTTACTAAATGATTTCCTATTATTATTATTTTATATGAAATTAACAATTTTGCATTCGTTTATCAAATAACGGAAGCTCTTAGCTCTTAGAAGTTTTACTCATCACTGCTAACATTCCATTTACTAGCAGTGTTTCCCTTTGTATTTGATATATGGGATTTTGTAACAAATTTGGTATCGCTGCTATTATTTTTCACACCTAAATTCAAGAATTTACAAAAGATACCATTTTTTTTTTGAAATAAGTTAAGAATATGGAAAAATAAGTCGGCATTGTATTGACATAATTCCAATACATGGAAATTATAAAAATAATTGATTTTTCTTATTACACAACAAAAAATCGAATTTATAATTTATAGGACAACGCTGCTATTATTTTTCACTAAACTGTACATCGACCGAAAATAAGTTATGTTAAAAATAATTAGAACTTAATTATCTTAATTTCATATTTAAACTTGAAAACTTTTCTGCAGGTGTACAAAATTTAAAATAATAATATGGCAAAAAATCTTTAAATTTGATTGAATTTATCTAAATAAATTTATATCTAAATAAGTATTATGTTCCATTGAAAAATAAGTACTTTCGGGGAAAATGCTGTCCTGCATTTTCCCTGTCCATAGCCGGGAAAAAATAAAAAAGGATAAAAAAAAAATTACTCACTCAAATTTTGACTTTGAAAAATTTTCTGCAGAGGGTCAAATTTAAAAAAAAATTAAAAATTTTAACTGGCCAGTGTTGCCAGATAAGTTAAATATATATTAAATAATTTTTATCATTTTAAATATTCTCAGTAATGTTGTCTATTAAAAAAAATATAACAAAAGAACATGTACTGAAGAAGAAAAAGTATTACGGAGATTTGCGTATAAGTTCAATTTTCAAAAAAAAATAAAAAAATTGGAAAAAAAATCGAATTTTTAAAACTACCCTACACTCATTACGGTGCAGTAAAAGTTGCTGAAAATATTGGATGCATTTGGCTCTAGTTTTTGAGATATAGCCCATTTTTCAATTTCCCATTAATTTTGTCTTCTTTTATTTGTAAAATGCCAACAAAACAAAATAAAGAAATTATCTTCTTGGTACTAGACGCAGAAAATATTGCATTACAATACAAAAATTAGATTTAATGCGTGAAAAACTTTGTTTCATTTTTAGAATTTTTGCCAATTATGTAATTATGTTTTTCATTCATAACATTTTTTTTTTGAAAAATTTTGAAATTCTTTTTCTTATATCTCGCAAAAAAAAAATTTCACGCATAAAAGAACATTTTTATTTTTTGGCCAAAATAGCCAATTTGACAAAACTGATGTCATTTTCGGAATCAGCGCTACAATTATATCCCAATATTTACTGCGCCATGTCAAAATTTGAATTTTGTCGGGCAGTGTAATATATAAAATTACTAAACCACTGGAGATATTTATCAGTCTATGATTTATGTGTTAATTGTTTAAAAAAGTACAATACAAATATTTTAATTTCATGCTAAAATGTATAATCTATGTATAAATATGTAAAGTAAAATCATCAAAAATGAAGAAAAAATCATGTTCATGTCTACTTCTTTAAAACTAAAGAATATATTTTCTTCCCTGACCATATTTTTTTATAGATTTAATGTACGCTTTTCATCAACAAAATAATTTTTAAAATTAGATATGTTTTGGTTTTTTTTACAATTTTTGAAATATTTTTCATGAAAAATATCTTAAATTTACAGATTTTTATCTTCATAACCATTAAAGACAAAATCTCCAATTTCAAAACAAAAATTCTCTCAAGAATTTTCTATGCAAAATAATTTCACCCGATTTAAGAGTGTTTGGGACACTGTGCGTACCTCCAAACAATAACTTATTTAACGAACAGACATGATATTATCATGTACTATTATCATGTACTATTGCTATATAAAAATTCTTCCGTGGAATCAGACGTTTGAAATTATATAGCGAGCATTCACGTGAATCTTACTGACATGGTGACAACGAATTTAGTTGAGTATCGCTAGTATCGAATCGAAACCTCTTTTATTCTTTTTTTTTCATTTTTATATTCTTTTTTAAATTTTATTTTTTTATTTATTAATTTTTTTTTGCGTTTGATTGGTCATAACTTTGGTCAGATTAATCCGAATTTTATGTGGTTTATTTCAAAATATCTCAATGAAATAAAAGAAATGTGATCGAAAACTCAAATCTGTATAAAGTTAAAGACCAAAATATGTAGAAAAACACGATAATTGTCATACATTTGTTTTACGTAATAACTCAAAAACTTGAGGCAATCTGAAAAAACTGAGAGTCCATCAAAAAATCATTCTTAGATCGCGGATAACCTTGGTCGAATAACCTTTCGTATACCTTTCGTATACCTTAATTTTAAAGTTCTTAATTATGCTGAACCCCATCACCCTCAGAATATGATTCACATATCAGAAATGTACATCCTATATTGTGGAGTATAGCCACTTAGTTTAAATTTACTTGTTCAATATTTTAATTTTAAATCTGTTTACTTTTCTGTATGAACTCAGAAAATATTTTAGTTTGTAAAAAGTTTTAAATGAAATAGAAATATTTTATAAAAAATAAAAAAAGTTACTAAATTCCAAGGCTTTCGAGGCTCTGGCAGACAATAATCCTGAACAAGAACCGCCAACAGCAAACGCAGCAGTAAACGAGCCATCAGCTGCGGAAATTACAAGTTTTGCTGCGCGAGTTACAAGGCTACACAATCAACAATATCGAATCTTGGTTCACGCGTCTCGATGCGTACTTCCGCATCAATAGCTTTGGAAGAATGAACCAGGATCAGCGTGATCAGGCCTAATTCAATATTGCGGTCATGTACATGGACGAGCGTCTTCATGAGCAGGCGTTTGAATTAGTACGCAACCTGTCAACAACGAACAAATAGCAGGCACTACGTACCACCGTTATCAGAAAATTTTTTGCATCACCAATGGCCAGATTAGAGAAGTTAACGTCTGGCATTCAACTTGGTGATAATAAACCAAGTGACATGCTCACACAGCTACAGCGTACTGACGTCTCACGTACTCACGAGAGATCAGCAACAATCAAGAATTTTTGGACTCAACGTTTACTAGTTTCAGCACGTGAAGTGATTGCAGCTGAGGCGAATGGCAATCCTAAAATGATGTTGGAGACTCTCGTTTCTATCGCCGATGAGATTATCGAAGGTGTTGGTATTAACTCAATCGATGCTGTGTCCTCCAGCGCTCCAAATCGAGAACAATTATCTAGACAACAAGCAGGTAATTGTGCTGCATTGACTGGATCATCTTCGTTGGAAAACCGCAACAATCAATTGGAACACACCTTGTCTCGCATCGAAACAAAGTAAAGCCATACTAGAGGTAATCGCTCACGTCCTGGTAGTCGTTCTGCAACACCACAACGAAATCTCTCGCGACAATATAACGATGGAGTTGTTTGCTGGTACCACAAATGCTACGCATTCCGAGCCCGAAAATGGATCAAACCTTGTAATTTCAAATCTGACACGCCAAAAAACTAAATTATCCGACGACTTTAATTCAAAATGTAGTCGATCATCTAATTTCATCATCATCAATTAATTCGTCTACAAATACATCATCCTCTCACGACATAGTCGAACCAACACTCAAAATGGATGTATCTAGAAGCCTCCTATTTATCGTTGATTGCAAATCAAAACGCAAATTTTTAATAGACACTGGTGCTGACATCTCTATCATCAGTTCAACATCGAGTCAACGATGTGGAAATAAAAACTCAGCACCAAAACAATATGCAGCAAATAATTATCTCATCGACACATTCGATCGTGTACGACTTATACTCGATCTTAGACTTCGACGTCCATTTGACTGGATTTTCATCGCCGCTGATACTGCACACCACATTATTGGTGCAGATTTTCTCCATCACTTTGATTTGCTAGTGGATATGAAGAATTCTTTGCTTATTGATGCTAATACTAGGATGAAAAGCCATGCGATTTGCTCAATCGAAAAACCAATTCCATCACTCAAAATATAAAATGTAAACGACAAATACGCTCAAGTACTCAGCGAATTTCAAGACATAATGCAAATAAATCCCAATGCATCATTTACAAATATCACCAACAAGGTAATATTTGAAACTCAAGGCCCACCGGTATTTGCCAAACCACGCCAACTTACGCCAGAAAAAGCAGCAAAAGAAGAATTTGAGTAACAAATAAAGCAAATGTAAGCAAATCTTAACTAAAATCGATCTAACTCGCGGCTATTATCAAATTCCGATGAAAGAAAAAGATATAGCTAAAACGGCTATAACCACTTCGTTTGGTCTCTTCGAATATCTTCGAATGCCATTCGGACTTCGTAATACAGCGCAGACGTTTCAAAGATATTTGCATGAAACGCTACGAGGGCTTGACTTCGTATTCTGCTATCTAGACAACATCTGTATAGCTTCGGAAACACCGCAACAACACGAAAAACACATTCGTTTAGTTTTCGAAAGGCTTCGTCGTCATCATCTTACCATTAATCCTTCAAAATGTACAGAAGAAGATTGAGCAATAGTATTGAGCCAACTCCTAAGAAAATCGAAGTAATCAAAAATTTCCCTCTTCCGAAACTGGCTTGCGAACTTAAACGTTTCATAGCGATGATTAATTTTTATCGTCGTTTTATTCAGCACGCAATGTTGAATCAAGACAAAAAAACGATAAGACTCCAATTGTCTGGACTGATAAAACCAAACATTTTCAAAAATGCAAGGAGGATCTAATAAACGCCACATCACTTACACACCAAGTTCCAGGAGCTGAAATAATTGTATGTACTGACGCCAGTAACAATGCTATGGGAGTCGTTGTTCACCAAATTATTGACAAAAATGCACAACCATTAGCATTTTTCTTAAGAAAATTCAGCGATACTCAGCGTACAACAGTACGTATGACCGTGTGCTACTTCCGATCTATACGGCCATTAAACATTTTCGGCACTTACTTAAAGGACGAGATTTCATCATTGCAACTGACCACAAGCCGATTACATTTGCTTTCGCTCAAAAAAATGACAATGCATCACGCAGTTCCCATAACGGCTGACACATTAGAGGCGATGACGCAGTCGATTATGAGGAATTGCACTTTAACAAAAGTCTTGTAATGAGCTGCAAGAATTGTTCGGCTCAAGCACATCGACAACTTAAGTCAATTCAACTTCCTCACTCAAACATTATGATTGTCTGTGACGCATCAGGTCCAGTTATGCGTCCATTTGTTCCACGATTCTGCCGAACCGCAGTAATCAGCGAATTCAATATTGTGGAACATGCTGGCAATAAAGCAAAAACACGGCTGATCAAAAAAAGCTTTGTGTGGAATAACATGGACAACGACATAAGCAAATTCGTACAACATTGTATATCTTGTCACCGGTCGGAAGATATTCTTCACCGTCTGAGAGATTCGAGCACATCAACATCGACTTCATTGGACCACTTCCACAATCAAATGGATATAAATATTGTCTTACAATTGTCGATATATTTAACAGTTCCCATAACTGATATTAATGCGGAAACAGTAGCATTTGCTCTGATTGATGGCTGGATCAAACACTTCGGCGTACCAATACGTATCACAAGGGATCAAGGCAGACAATTTGAGTGGCTCCTTTTCAATGAATTGTCTCTCTCATTACTCATCCGAGAACAACTGCCTACCATCCGCGAGCAAATGGTATCATTGAACGTTTTCATCGCACTCTTAAAACATCTATTATGTGTTTGAACTCAAAAAATTGGTCGCGACAGTTGCTAATTATTTTACTTGGTCTTCGATCAGTACAAAAGCCAGATATAAATTGTACTCCTGCTGAAATGGTGTTTGGTTCTACTCTAAGTTATACAGCACACCTTTGCAAAAAGAAAATATTTATTCATAACTCGTTTAAGGACGCTACTCATGTTTTCATCCGGAATGACAAAGTTAAACCGTCTCTAACTCAACCTTACGATGGCCCATTACGATTGACGAACGAGCTCCTAAATATTATAAGGTTTTGATAAACAACAAATCATCAAATGTGTCAATTGATAGAATTAAACCAGCTTTCATAATTGCTGATGACAACCAAATGATGAAGTATAACTCTTGGATATACTTCAACATAAATCTGTTATCGAGACATTCTCCGGATCGGCCGATTACAGTTCCATTGACAACTCATCATGGTCGTGTCATTAAACATTCAGTTCGCTTTTCTACTTAAAAGTCTAGTGGGGAGTACTGTGGAGTATAGCCACTAAGCTTAAATTGACTTGTTCAATATTTTAATTTTAAATCTGTTTACTTTTCTGTATGAACTCAGAAAATATTTTAGTTTGAGTTTGTAAAATGTTTTAAATGAAATAAAAATATTTTATAAAAAATAAAAATGTTAAATAAACTCCAAAATATAATTTAAAAAATTGATATAGAAGTATAAAATAACTAATAAAAAAATATAGAAAAATAAAAGGTGGCGGACCACGCCTATATTTAAAATTTTGTAAGGTAAATATTTCATAGATTTGATTTTAATAATTTCCGGATAAAATTTTCACTTTGCAACCCGAGAAATAATTTAAATGTGGGCGGATCACGCCCATTTTTGGAACTGTACCTCATAGGTTTAGGGTATAATTATTGAATATGGACCATTATTTTACACCAAATCGACCAAAAAAAGTAAAATTTAAGATTTTAACTTTTCGATGTCAATGAAATTTGGCCACTGATAAATATTATTGAGATAGGCATTGACCTTTTTATACCCTACACCTATGAGGTACAGGGTATATTAAGTTTGTGCATATATTGTAACGCCCATCTGTGTGTCCGTCTGTCTGTCCGAAAACGTAGTAACTTGAGAAATACTTCTCAGAATGCGATGAAATTTCGTTTCAATATGTTTCAGCCAAAAGTAGGAACTGACTTTGGAAATGAACCAAATCAGTCAACGGACACGCCCACCTCCCATACAAATCACTTTTATATAACCCTCTAGGAACTAATAACTCCAAAAGTATTCAAGATATAGTTACAATATGTGAAACATATTGTTAGAATTCACATAAAAATATGTGGTCAAAAAATTGGCGTGATCCGCCCATATTTTTTTTAGATTATTTTCCGGGTTTATTATAGCCGTAAATTATTAAAATGAAATCTATGAAATATTAGCCTTACAAAATTTTAAATTTAATTTTCATATTTTTTTTATTAGTTTTTTTATACTTTTATATCCATTTATTAAATTAACGTCAATTTGTGATATGTAAATAATATACCAAGGGGGGTTCAGTATAATTAATAATTTAAATTAAGGTATACAATTAAATATCCCACATATCCCCACATAAGTTGTAGGGTATTCCATAGTCGGGCCGGACCGAGTCTGTCTGTCTCATGTGACCGAACTTTCCCAACTCGTTTTTTATTGTTTCCGACCACTACTTCCAGATATACAATGGTTCAAAGTTACACAAAATGGGCCAAAAATCAATTTTGTATGGTTGTTCATATTTCAATATCTCTTAAAGTAGAAATACTAGAAACTCCGTTGATGGTCAATGCATATCTCGATACCCTTTATCAGTTGCCCAAATTTCATTGAAATCGTAGATTTGGTGCGGAATGGCCCATATACAGAATATAAACTATTTGGTCCGTAACTATAGTAAAAATTAACCTGGAGCTTAAATTTTATTACGTTTTTTTTGAAAGATTTCCTATGAAAATAAAATAAATTTTAGTTTAAAATTGTCTATAGTAACGCGCCTTTGAGTTTAAATTTTAATAGTATATAATTATACCCTACACCTATGAGGTACAGGGTATATTAACTTTGTGCATATATTGTAACGCCCCTTAGGAGGCGTGTCCGGTATGGAAAAGTATATATATTCTTGATCAGCATCACTACCCAAGTCCGTTTAGCCATGTCCGTCTGTCTGTCTGTCTGTCTGTCTGTCTGTCTGTCTGTCTGTCTGTCCGTCTTGCTGTCTTGCTGTCCGAATACAGAATAACTTGAGAAATACTGATCAGAATGCGATGAAATTTCGTCTCAATATATTTTAGACAAAAGTAGGAACTGAGTTTGAAAATGAGCCAAATCGGTCAACGGACACGCCCACCTCCCATACAAGTCACTTTTATATAACTCTTTAGGAACTAATAACTCGAAAGTATTCAAGGTATAGTTATAAAGTTTAAAACGTATTGTTAGAATTCACCTAAAAATATGTGGTCCAAAAATGGGCGTGATCCGCCCACTTTTTTTTTCATTATTTCCCGGGTTTTCATAGTGGAAATTTGATCCGTTAATTATTAAAATCAAATCTATGAAATATTAGCCTTTCAAAATTTTAAATATAGGCGTGGTCCGCCCAATTATATTTTTGAAATTTTTTTTTTTAGTTTTTTATACTTTATATAAATTTTTAAAAATTATGGGGATATAAGACGTATATTTCTGATATATGAATAATATTCTGAGGGTTAATATCCCCACCAAAGGTGTAGGGTATTCCATAGTCGGGCCCGACCGACTATAAAAATCCGCCCCATGTGACCGAACTTACCCATGTGACCTAACTTTCCCAACTCGTTTTTAATTCAGTATATATTTTTTTAAACCAACATTTTTAAAGTTTTCTACTTTAATGCACATAATTTAAACCAAAAGGTGGTACATTAGAATGTAAATGGAATTTTAGCTTGAATGTTTTATTTATGGTTATGGTAAAATTAAGAAATTCATTTTGAAAGTCTAAATTTGAAATATCTACATTTTAAAACCATCCACGTAAATAGAAATCAACCAAAATATTTAAAATTTTAAAGTTCAATATTAATGTATATAATTTAAACCGAAAGGTTGAACATTAAAATGTAAATGAATTTCTAACATGAAAAATTAAAAATTAAATTAATTTAAAAATTTAAAGTCGAAAAATAAAATCGAATTAAAAATCGATATTGGTTTACAAAATAAACCTGAATATTTTACCGTTTAAGAAACATAATGTATAATTTTTACTTATTATAATTTATACTTAATATGAATCCTATTTCTGCATAGCACATTGTTGATCGTAGAAAAGGTTTAAGGTAATACGAGAGAGGAATGATGAGTGTCAGCAAGCGCGGATCCAGGGGGGACGAGTGGGGCGATCGCCCCCTCCGGGCGCACATTTGGAATTTTTCAGACAAATTTTCAAAAAAACACAAAATGAAAAAATTGCGCCTAATCAGAATTTTGCACATATTTAAAAGAGCGCAAAATATAGAGAAAGTCGCAAAATTTTCAAAAAAGCATAAAATTGCAAATGCGCCTAATTTACAAAATTTATGCGCCTCTACAGAATTATAAAGAAAGGCGCAATATTTTCAAAACATCACAAAATGGAAAAGGCGCCTAATTCACAGAAATGTTGCGCCTTTCTAAAAGAGCGTAAAATATAGAAAAAGGCCCAATATTTTCAAAAAAGCATAAAATTGCAAATGCGCCTAATTTACAAAATGTTTGCGCCCTACAGATAGGCGCAAAATATAGAAAAAAACGCAATATTTTACAAACATCACAAAATGTAAAAGGCGCCTAATTAACAGAAATGTTTCGTCTTTCTAAAAGAGAGTAAAATATAGAAAAATGCGCAAAATTTTCAAAAAAAGTATATAATTGCAAATGCGCCTAATTTACAACATTTTTGCGCCTCAAAAGAAACATTAAAAAGTGGAAAAAGCACCTTATTTTCAGAAATTTTGCACCATTCTAAAAAAAAGCGCAAAATATAGAGAAAAGCGCAAAATTTTCAAAAAATACAATATGAAAATGTGCCTAATATTCAAAAGAGGGGAAACTTCAGAGAATGGCGTTAAATTAAAAAAAAAAATAATAATAAACACAAAATGGAAAAGGCACCTAAAATACAGAATGTTTCCGCCTTTTAAAAAGATCGCAAAATATAGAAAAAAGCGCCAAATTTTCAAAAAAAAACACACCAACATTTTTGTATATATGCGTCTTTTCCATTTTGTGTTTGTTTTCATAATTTTTCGCTTGTAAAGAAGATAAAATTCTGTAAGTTATGCCCTTTTTTATTTTGATTGTTATAGTTACCTCCTTTTGGAGCTTTTCTCTCTACATTGCGCCTTTGTGTAAAAATTACAGTCTTCAGATTACTAATATTCTGTAAATTACGCGCCTTTTTAACTGTTCGCTTTTTTTAATTTTGCGACTTTTAAAATAAACTTTTTGACATATTAGTCTTTGTTAAAATTGTCCAAAATAGCGTTTAAAGTTGACTTTAAATTGTCTACGACTATGCGCCATTGTATTTTGACAAACATTCTGAAGAATACACAATTCGAGTTTTAAATATTTTGTGTTCTATATCAAAATGTCCCAAGACAAAATTTTTGGAAAAAATTCGAGGCAGTTTAGACACATATTTTCGACATATTTTAAACTGAGAAAGGCGGAGTTTGTATCACAAGCTATCTGTTTTCTGCTCGATCCCAAAATATGCCGTGAATCTGTCATTAAAATTACACAAAATTTTACAACTTGCTATACACTTCCTAAAATATTGGACTTATCTGTGTTGGCCGGAAATATGCCCTATATATTACTGAAAAATGACATACATTTTGTCTCGGGGTATCAATAATAAAATTAATTTAAACATTTTAAGCGCATAACCATAGATATTTGTAAGTCAACTTTAATAATTCGACTTAAAAAAAATCGACTTTTTTATAATTTTTGTATAGAATAAATTGTCAAAAAGATGATTTTAAATTTAAATTTGACTTTTAATTGTCTATACTAAAGCGCCATAGTTTTTAGAAAATATACATATATTTTTGTATATTTTCGTTGTAAAACTATGAGTCCAAATAGCATTTTTGAAATTTCGATAAAAATTCGACAATTCATAGTTTTAGATGTGTTGGTGTATTTTTCATAATTAAAAATCAAATATTCACAAAATATAGTTTTTTTTTATAAGGTTATGATTGTTTCAAATTATAATTGAAGAAGTTATTAGCAAAAAAAAAGTTTTTGCATGAAAAAATTAACTTTTAACCAGAAATCCTTGTTTCCCTCTTCAACAACATTTTGGGTTTCCTTACGCTTTTAGAAGATTTGAAAAAACCACGATTATTCGTTTAGAAAGGTAACAAATGTATATAGCTGAAAATTCAATAAAATCGATATTGAAACAAAATTTATTTGATGACTTTTAATTCCATAACGACGATTTATAATCCGATTTTACATTTTCAGTCTTTTTGAAATTAAAAAAATCTGTTGAAAATTAATTTAATAATTGGTCAAGTAACTATTACCTTTTAATTCATGGATAAATGGTACAAAAAATAGGTGAAACGTCAAACTTGATAAAAAATTGTGCACTTTAAAAAAGAAATCAAATTAAAATTGTATATATCTGAAGTAATTTAAAACGAGATGTCGGTATTGATCACCTTTAATATAATACACAAATTGAATTTTGTTTCCAAAGGGTACTGAGATATGTATACCTTCCTAAAATCAGAGACCAAAAATAATAGTTATTTTCAAATTTATATGTAAAAAGTCATTGTAAGAAATGATAAAACAAAGCACTATAAAACAAAGGGTACCATTAGATAACATTCGATGAACATTTTTAATTTATGGCCTTATTTTTATTATAGGACTGTTCAATTTTAAAATATTTTTTAATAATTATATTTCAGAAATATAAATAAAAGTTTGATTAATATTTCTCAAAGTCAAAAATAATTATTTTTGATAAATACTTTCAAAAGTCAAATATAGACCTCAGAACCGTTTTTAGTTTTAACAACTGAGTTCATTTTATACACGAATAATATATAGATACATGTGTGGGTACCCAAACGAAAAGAAATTTACTTAGGAGTCTATTATATACTTTTTTTATTTATGTTTTAAAAAATAAAAAATTTAATATTTTCTATAAAAATGTCTTCCTCCATATAACTTCCCAACGAAATATTATAATTAACTGTTGGGCAACTTCTAGAAAATTTAAAAAAGCGTTTCAGTCTTACCTATTCATTTCTAAATTTCGTCGTCATTTCGATAAGTAATTAAATATTTTTCTCAACAATCAGCATTTCATTTTAATTTTTATTTTTTTTTACATAATTACAAATCCTAATCGCTATGGTTATCAGATCATGAAACTAACCATATAATTACAAATGTGGCATTATTACGTTTCATTTGAGTACCAATATGAGCTAGGTGTACCGGGTTTCGATTTTTCTAGGGTACCACAGATCCGATCGCACCCTATTTTATTATTTTTTAAGCAAATAAAACTGTTGATAAAAAGAAGTAAAGTTGTGTATAATTCATTATTCGTTGTACTTGATGAGAAAATACAAAAATAAATTTTTGAGGCGCATTTTGGACAAATTTTGAAAAAAGGCGCAAAAAAAACAATCGTCCCCCCCAAGTCATATTTCTGGATCCGCCCCTGCAGTGTCAGTGTATATTTTTCTTGAATTTGTCAATATCAAATATGTTGGGAAAAACAGAAGTAGGGAGATTGTTTAAGAAACGTGTCGTGAAAAGCCAATTAGGCGTAACTTTTTTTTTATCCCAAAATTTGCTACTTTATTACATATTTCTCGAAAACCATGATGTATTTTTAAAATCAATATCAATACTAAATGTGTGAAAATTTATGTAAATGTTAGTTACAAGATATATGAGTGCGACTTTCCACCTAACGCCTACCATGCAAAATCATGCCTAAAAACATAAATTTTCATTTTAGTCAAATATTCTTGAAACAGGATGTCTAGAAAGAAAAGTCAGTACGCCATCTTGAAATGTTGAAATTCACAAGAATATATATTTTTTATTTCAGCTTTCGAAAAACGTTGTGAAATGCGCCTGCAACGTTATAAACAAAATACAAAATATATTGTTTTTTTTAGCTTTTTATTATTCTGTTTAATGGGTGGATCCCATTTTTTTATAGGGAACATATTTGGTTTATTTCAGAAACCAATTGCTGTGGATTTAAAAGCTGGATTAACTGGAAACTTGTACAATTCGTTGAAGACAATACCTATTTCAGTTGGAGGACAAAAGGCTAGGAAAGTATGCCTTCGAAAAAATGCGTTTGCGGGTGCAGTGGATGGAGCAAGCTGCACATATTCCCTAGCGATGAAAGGTGCGTTATACATTTTTAAAATTATGTGCAATGTATTTTGCTGATCTGCAGTTAGCGTATCTATTAAATAGATGTGCACAGGTTTCTTCCTGATTCACGTGCTAATTGTACATCTGCTAAATTGCATTGACCACTTTTATTAACAAATATTATATAATTGTGCATGTTTTAACTTTTAATCCTGTCTCATATTTGATCGAACATGTGTACATAAGTGTCGGTTAATGTGCGATGTGCTGTTATCAATTTAAAATAATTGATAACTTGCTTAAATGTTCGACGAGTATTTTGCACATATTTTCCCGGAGGCACTGGTACACATATTCGCTTAACTTAAGATTATTGTTTAATTTTTAGGTTGCTTTTTAATGTTGGGTTCTATTTAATTTATTTTAAAAGAAATAGTAAAAACGAATGTTGGTGTTACTTTATTCAGTTTGGAGATTATTTAATTTTCATGATATAAGGGTATTTCAGTAAGTCCATTTTATTTCTGCGCTATTTTATTGTTGAACTTTACAGCAGTATTTTAAATAAAGATATATGTTCCTTTTCCAAAGAAAATATATGAATTTATTCAAAAATTTTTATAAAAGGGGCATACAGTGGTGGTCACATATTTAGGGACAATCATATTTTTATTTTCTAATTTTTAAAAATATTTTTATGGAAGTAAGACACTTGATAAATATTTATAGTAATTGTATTTTGCACATTGTACAGGTTTACAATGTTCATCATTTTTTCTAAATTGTTTATTAAAGATAATCAACTCGCATGTACTCAATTTTTCTATTCTGCATTTATAATTTGTTCTGCATAGGTGGTATGGTTTAAATTAATTAAGTTTTTCTTTAAACGATTTAGAAAGTCGGAATGGATGCTTCGTTTAGGCGCAACGTCAGGAAATAAAATTCTTTATGCTTGCGAAAAGCATTTTTCAAAGTCACTATTTGCAAAAAGATTTTTGAAAAGGGATGCTGTCCCAGACTTAAATCTATGTGAAAAATTTAATGCATCTATTCTAAAAGACAATTTAACAGATATTAATTCTAACTCGTCGATTATCGAAGTTAGTGTAGAAGATTTTATTCCAATAGTAATATCTTTAGATTCGCCTGTTGAAAATACAAAATCTGTAGAGCCATTGTTTCATAGTGTAGCTGTTTCTTCTATAAACATTTCAGATCCTCTTCCGCTTCTAGATGATAGTTTTCTTTCTGTTAATTCATTTTCTTCAGATTTAATTTCAAATGATTTAAATAAAAGTTTTATTTCAGTTGTTGGGCGGCAGGTTCAGACAGACAGTAGCTTAAGCGATTCTACTCCTAGGAAATTGAAAATGTCAAAAGAGATTGAAACTTTAAAGAGAAAATTAAGGGAAACAGAGTTAGAAAATAAGAAACTTAGACTAGAAAGGGATAGTATTTCTAAAAAAGTAGTTAAATATGAAGATGCGATAAAAAAACAAGACAACAATTTCAATAGCATTTTTAGTCAACTTCCGCCTAATGTAGCTTTGTGTGTTAGAAATAGTTTAAGGAATAATTCGTGTCATCTTAATGGAAGAAGATATGATAGTCATTTAAAAACTATGGCATTAGGCGTATTTTTTCTTTCCCGAGTTGCATATAGATATTTAAAAAGTACTTTTAATTGGCCTGCCGAAAGAACTCTTCAACAATTTGTTTCCAATTGGCCCCGATCTCCAGGTTGTAATTTTAGCAGCATTAAATCTTTAGAACTTCGTAGTCGTGGATTTACACATGCTCAGAAATTTGTTTCCGTCTCATGTGATGAGATGTCTTTGAAACTTTATTTGCAGTATGATAGGCATACTGATAAAATTGTTGGTCTGGAAAATTTTGGTGATGAAGTTCGGTCTTCTAAAACCGCAAATAGTGTTATGACAATAATGGTTCAAGGAATTGGTGGTCCGTCATGGTCTCAGCCATTGGCTTACTTTTTTGTACAGGGTTCTTGTAAAGCTACAAAACTTAAAAATTGTATTTTTGATGCCATAAGTCAACTCCAAAATATTGGTTTGTATCCTTGTCAGTTTGTATGTGATCAGGGCTCGAATTTTGTTAGTTTTGCAAAGTTGTTAGGTATTGATCAGAATCATCCGTATTTTGTAGTTAATGGGAAGGAAATTATGTTTTTTCACGATGCTCCTCATCTTTTGAAGAGTGCTCGTAATTGTATTCAAAATACAAAAAATGTTATCACATTTAATAATAATCGAGTTAGCTGGAACGATATCGTTCATTTTTACAACATTGATTCTCAGTTAGGTATACGATGCGCTTACAAACTTACTCAGGCACATATTACTCCATCAAATTTACACAAGATGAAGGTTAAATATGCAGCGCAGGTGTTGAGTAATACTGTTGCCTCAGGAATGCTATCCTTGTACAATTCTGGCACACTTGATACATTAAAAGCTTCAACCATTCCATACACTGCGCAGTATTTGAATTTTTTTGATAGACTTTTTAATACTTTTAATAGTGGTTATGATAACGTTATTACGGAATCGAAACATCTTTTTTGCGGATCTCCGGATCAGTTAGCTTTGCTAGAGGAAGCCCAAAAATTACTTAGCTCGCTAAAAGTAGAAAATAAAAATGGCAAAAATATTACAAAAATTTTCTCTTTTATCGAAGAATGGATTTTAAATATTAGCAGTCTTTTACGATTATGGGATTTTTTGTCTAATAACGGATTTTCTGAGCTTAGAACTCGAAAACTTTGTCAAGATAGATTGGAATTGTTTTTTGGCCAAATTAGATATGGAGGCGGACATAATTCTAGAATAACTGCTTATCTTTTTCAAAGTCTATTTCAAAGACATTGGGGTCTTCACTATGTCGATTTGGTTATTTCAGGGAATTGCGAACCCGCTAAAGAATTTTCTGAGCAATCTGACTTAGACCCTAATGCTGTACTTAGCGATGTATGTAACGACTCCCTAATCCAGGATCAATCTTGGCAAGAGCCACAAAATCTCCCAATTTTTCATTTGTGAAATGTGTTCAGATTGATGTAAATATAGAAGAGTCAGTTTTTTTAAAACAAAATGCATTTGTGTATGTTTGTGGTTGGTTCTACTTAAAATTTTTTAAATTACATAATTGTTTAGTGCCCTTACCATATTTTGGAACTGAGATTGTAACAGATGAATTTCTATTCACTCTAGAAAAACAATCAAGTAATTATTCACTTGTTAAACCTCCAAAAGAATTTGTTCTTTATCTTTCTAAACTAGATGAAGAGTTTTGTACACATTTCGATGAGTCTTGTCATAGAGTTGGTGTAGGTAAATTTTTATTTGATAAACTAAAGTCTATAGAGCCGTACAGTTGTTGTGAAAATTGTAGTACAGATATAATGCTTAGTTTCTTCATACGAGTTAGAATATATTTTCTGTTAAGGTTTTTTAATATAGGTATAAATGTACCCAATTTTAAACATAAAATATTGCGCATTTCGCATTTATAAATTTTGTATGATCATATGGATGCATTATTTTTGAATTTTTTGGTCTTTAACACTTTTAACTTTTAAAACTTTGATTTCTTTGCTTTTACTTACACTATTTTGAAAAGCATTATATAATTATTATATATTTGCGTTGTACGAAAAATACCCTTTTTTGATTTGGATTTATAATTTTTGTAGTGATTTTAATTAATGATTATTATTTTAAATATGTATTTTAAATGTAAATATTAATTTTTGTAAATAATATCATTTTTGACTTCTACTCAAAAAAATATTAATACTTTCTACTATATTTTACCTTTTTACGTGTAATTAATGCTTTTTTTATTTGTGTACATATCGTTATTATACTATTATTGCGTTTTTTGGCTGTACTGTAATGTTTATTATTTGCTTTTTAATTTTAATACTTAATAACACAATGAAATGACTTTTATTTTCAATAAGTGTCTTAAATTTGGAATTGCTTTTTCTTTTTATGTTCGCAAATAATATGATTTCATTTATTTTGTACAATAAAAAAATATATTTAAAATATTAATGTTTCTGATATGTATTATAAATTGGATTTGGTTTTTCTTTTTATTTTTGTAAATAATGCTATAATTTCATTTTTGTGTTGTAATTCTCTTTATTATTTTTTGTATATTCTGTAACAAAATTATAATTTAAACCATTATTTCTGATATGTATGAATTTTATTTCATTTATTAACTGTAAATTTAATTAAATAAATTATGATCTCATTTTTCGTTGTATTAACAAATATAACTGATTTTTGTAATTTCTCTCATTATTTGTATACAATAAAATTAGAAACTCGACATTGTTTTGTGTATTGAATAAAATTTTACAAAATGTAATACTAAAAAATTTAAATACATATTTATTTAGTTTTATTATAATAATAAATATTTTAGCCGTTGTCTGCCGAGAGGTGGCAACGACAAGAAAAACATTTTTCTATTTTCAGATGTTGACAGTTCCCATCTGAGATTTGAATGTGGACTACGAAACTTTTGGCTTGGATTCGAATACACTACCAACTTAGTCATCGATGTTACCAGATTTATTTGTATTAATAAAATAAATTTGAAATTGTATTTAATTTGCCTTTTTATTTTAGTTAGATATCATGAATAAATTAAAAAATAATTTTCATGTTATCAATATATTAATCTTATTGTAATTTAATATTTTAAAAATTATTGGATTTACTAGATGCATTAAAACTATAAAAACCCAACTAACCCCGTTCATGCATCTTTTATAATCGCGTGCATTCGTTTAGTTTTCAGTTTTCTTCGTCTAAAATTTGTAACATATCTTTAAAATATTTCATATTTTTCATAAACAATTATTTTAAATGTTTTTATTACATTTACCGTATTAACATTAAAATTTTCAATACGAGCGTAATCAACGTTTTCTTTTATTTACTTATATAAAATAAATTTTGCTGTTTTATGCATATATTTGTTTTCGATAATTAAAATAGAATATCTAATTTTTACCTAAAAAATTACTATATTGTATTTTAATATATTGTTATATTCAGTTATACATGTTAAGTTAAGTTCTCATAATAAAAAAAATACGGTTTATATATTATAAATATTAAAATAAACATAAAATTCGTATAATAAAGTTATTTCAATATTCCAATATTTGCAAAAGATTTGTCCCTTTTTCCTAATCTAATGAAAAGGGGGACACATTGTATTGTCTAAACAATCAGCTGGTTTTATTCACCAAATTGCTATTTTTTCTCGTCAATTTTCCATATTTTATGATAAAATGTTAATATTTTTTTACTTTTCTCTTATACTATGAATTTTCGGCATAGTTTTAAAAAAATGGTGATAATTTTTAGACATAATACGTGCAATTCAAAACTTCTGCATTTGAGTAGTTCGGTTACAAAAAATGTGTAAATTTTGCAATTTTCACAAATTTTTCAGCTTCTGAATTTACAAACAGCTGTTTTGAGATGTCAAAAATTTTACACGGGGAAACAACAACAATGCCAGCAGAGATGTGGTAGAGCTCATGTATGCAATCCGTGTACCAAAAAATATCATAAAAAATAGGATTTTGCTATGTTGAATAAGCTTTTTGCGAAGTCGCACGTCTTATAGTCTTTGATTGAAACCGTAACCGAAACCGATATCCATTTAAAACCGTTTCATTGTTAAAACCGAAATCGTAACCGAAACCGTTATATGAAAATCAGAAATAAACCGATATCCAAAACCGATATAAACGGTTTCGGTTTTATACCGGTTTAAAACGGTTTTTAAAAAAGTAAAAAAAGAAACAGAAAAACATATTTTATTTTATATAGAAGATCTTAAGTAAAATGTCATTAATTAAAATTTGGAGTTCCCAAAATAAACATTTTTGGTTGTACAAAAATTCACATGTTGTTTTTTGTGAAACGATATTTCCAAAACAACGGTATTTGGTCTAAAATTTGTTTTTTGTTTCATTAATCGAATTAACAACAGCAACTCCAAGCAAAATTTTTACGTTAAAAAATTATTCAAATTTTAATATTATTGGTTTTTTTCTTTATTTTATTAGTAAAATATATAGGCGAGCTTGGGGTAAGTAAAGTGGGACAAGTTTTAAAAAGTTCATTTGAATATTATTTATATTCTTTTAAAGGATCTATTCAATAGAATACTATTTATAAGGCTTCTAATGGATTTTTGACTGATGTTTCAAAACAGCTCAATTTCGGACATAAACAAAACAATGGTAATGCAAGAAAAAATGTAAAAAAGTTTCAAATTATTAACATCTCAGTAATTATTTAAGGAAATACGAAAAATGAAGTGCAAGTTCGACAAGTTTAAACATTTCAAGTATAAGGCAGATATTTGTTTACATTAGTGATGATTAAAAATTTCTTGTTCTTGTTCTTGCATTTTTTTTGCAAGAACAAAAACGAGAACAAGATCGAGATTTTGCAAAAAAAAAAGAACAAGAGCAAGTGATTTTAATGTATTTATTATGTTTTTAAGGTAATAATGATATACAAAATAATTCATGATATTACTAAATATTTAACAACAAGTAACAATGGAAAGCGTGCAAAATATTTATGAACGTGAACATTAATGAAGATGTGTGTTTTTGTTTTGTTTTTGTCAATTCTAAAGAATATAAGCATCTTAAAAATAAGGCCTGTGAAGCACTTTTGAAGCGATAAATATCTTTAAAAGTGCTTCAAAAGTCGCTGCAAAAAGATAAAACAGACAGACTATGTTTTTTCTCTTTTCTTCGCTACGCTAGTTCGTACATCGATTGTGCATATGCACTGTGCTTTGCACATTATTATTTTTGTTTTACTTTTATATATAGTTTTTTTGTTAATTGTAAAATCATGAAGTAATAAAAAATAATAAATGAACATTTTACAGTGTTATATATTTAGCTGATATATTGCTTTTTGTGTTTTTCTTTTTTCACAAATCCGCTGATTCGTTTGAAAGTGCAACAACAACAAAAATGCGAATAAAGCAGCGTCTAAGCTTTTGATAGAATTTTTGGCGGGAAATTTTTTGTACCACAAGAAAACTCGGGGGACTATGGGGGCGATTATCACAAGGCAACGTGTCTGAGTGCTTCAACATGGCGAAGCCAGCGCAATCCTTGTAGGTGTCGTCTCAAGTCAACTCACTGGTCACCAGAATTGACAAATTGTCAAATGGTGACACCTCCACTTCGGTGGAAGTCCTCCTCGTGGAAGTCCCTGGAAACGGCGCTCTACACCACCCGGTGTAGAAGTCGGCTAAAGTGAGTGGCGAGCATCTCCCTCAGAGTGAGGGTTCGTGCGTTGGGTCTGGGTCCCACCACGGAAAAAACCTATGCGCCCAATGAAAACAAAAAAGAAGCCTCGGATAACGACCGATTACAACGATGACGACCCACGCAAACGTTTTAAGGACCATGATTTACGGATATGCACCTGGAATGTCCGGACCCTTTATAGGGAAGGTGCCTCTATCCAGCTGGCAGATGTCCTCGAAAAATATAAGGCTGACATCACCGCTATCCAGGAGATGCGATGGACGGGACAGGGCTGTTCGAAACAAGCGTCCTGTGATATCTACTACAGCTGCCATGCGGAGAGACACGAATTTGGATGTGGATTTGTGGTCGGCAAGAGACTCCGCCACCTTGTCTCTAGGTTCACGCCCGTGGACGAAAGGCTGGCAACAATCCGCATCAAGGCTAAATATTTCCATATCAGCCTAATTTGTGCACACGCTCCGACGAACGAGAAAGATGACGAGACAAAAGAGCGCTTCTACGAGCGCCTAGACAACGCATACGAGCGCTGCCCCCGCCACGATATCAAAATCGTGCTAGGCGATTTTAACGCCAAGGTGGGCAGAGAAGCCATCTATTGTCCCACAATCGGAAAATTTAGCCTCCATGCCAACACTTCCGATAACGGAACGAGACTAATCGACTTCGCCGCAGCACGAAACATGGTAGTTAGTAGCACTAGATTCGAACATTTCGATATCCACAAGGCCACATGGTTGTCGCCCGATCAAAAAACTCGAAATCAAATTGATCACGTTGTGATTGACGGAAGGCACTCTTCAAGCGTGATGGACGTACGCACTATCCGAGGTGCCAATATGGACTCGGATCATTACCTTGTAGCAGCCAAGGTCCGCACACGCTTAAGCGCTGCGAAGAACGTACGGAACCAAACGCAGAGAAAGCTAGACGTCGGAAAGCTGCAATCACAACAGACAACGCAAGCCTTTTCCACTCGACTCTCACACCTGCTTAGACAAAGCACTCCTCCTCTCGATGATATAAGCGCGCAGTGGAATCATATCTCCTGCTCTATGCGTACGGCTGCCGAAGAGGTGCTTGGATTCCAACGCCCCCTGAGGAATCAGTGGTATGACCAAGAGTGTCGCGCGGCCACTGCAGAGAAAGACGCTGCGTACAAATCCACCCTGCAGTCAGTAGCTACGCGAGCTGCGAAGGAGCGATACAAAGAGAAGAGGAGGGAAGAGAGACGTCTTTTCAGGCGAAAAAAAAGCGAGGCAGAAAGACGTGAGTGTGAGGAGATTGAGATGCATGGGGACAGGAATGAGGCTCGAAAATTCTTCGAGAAAATAAGACGCCTAGCCGGAGGTTCGAAATCCGGAGCCTCTTCCTGTAAAGATGAGAACGGAAATCTAGTGACAGATATCCAGAGCACACTGAAAATATGGAGGGATCACTTCTCTAAACTGCTGACCGGTGATGATGACCTCAATTCCACCGATAGAGAAGCAAACCCGGCAACCCCAGTACTTGATGACGACGTTGAGATTCCGCCACCCGACCATGACGAGGTCAGAACAGCCATTGCTCGGCTGAAAAACAACAAAGCCGCAGGTGCTGATGGCCTGCCTGCTGAATTGTTTAAGACCGGAGGCGAAGAGCTAATAGAGAGCATGCACGAGCTCGTAAGCAGAATATGGTCGGATGAAAGCATGCCAAGTGACTGGAACCTCAGTGTACTCTGCCCAATCCTTAAGAAAGGGGATCCCACTATCTGCGCCAACTACCGTGGGATCAGCCTACTCAATATCGCATACAAGGTTCTATCGAGCGTATTATGTGAAAGACTGAAGCCCATCGTCAACAGACTGATTGGACCTTATCAGTGCGGCTTCAGACCTGGAAAGTCCACCATAGACCAGATTTTCACATTGCGCCTAATCCAGGAAAAGACCCTAGAAAAACAGATCGACACCTACCACCTATTAGTCGACTATAAAGCCGCCTTCGACACTCCGATAAGGGAACGATTATACGCCGCAATGTCTGAGTTCGGTATACCTGCGAAACTTATAAGACTTTGCAGGATGACCCTGAGCAACACACGTTGCTCAGTGAGAATAGGAAAAGACCTCTCCGAGCCATTTCATACCGAACGAGGTTTCAGACAGGGTGACTCCCTATCGTGCGACTTTTTTAACTTATTGATGGAGAAAATAGTTCGAGCTGCCGAACTCCGTCAAAGCGGCACTATCCTCAACAAAAGTGTCATGCTGCTCGCATATGCCGACGATATTGATATCATTGGCAGGAGCACACGAGCAGTCAGCGCAGCATTCTCCAGATTGGAGAAAGAGTCGCGTCGAATGGGTCTAGCGGTGAACGAGGACAAGACGAAGTTCCTTGTGTCAACAAGCAAAAAAGAGTCCGTGCGTCTTGGACAAAAAGCTGATTTTGACACCCACAAGTTCGACATTGTGAAGGACTTCGTCTATCTGGGATCCAGCGTAAACAGCAACAACGACGTCAGCCTGGAGATCAAACGGAGAATAACTCTTGCCAACAGGTGCTACTTTGGGCTCAGTAGGCAATTGAGAAGCAGAGCCCTCTCTCGCCGGACAAAAATAACGCTCTACAAGTCACTCATCATGCCCGTCCTACTTTATGGTGCAGAAACATGGACGCTGGCCACCACCGATGAGAGAGTACTGGGAGCGTTCGAGAGAAAGATTCTCCGTAAAATCTTTGGCCCTATCTGCTTTGCTAACGAGTATCGAATCAGGATGAACCACGAGCTATATGAGTTATTCGACGACATTGACATAGTCAAGCGCATCAAGATCCAGCGGCTTCGCTGGCTAGGTCATGTCGAACGAATGGATGAAAACACTCCAGCCAAGAAGGTGCTTGAATCGAAACTCGAAGGTGGACAGCGTAGAAGAGGGCGTCCAAATCTGCGTTGGAAAGACCAAGTTGAGGACAACCTGGCAACGCTTGGTATTTCTAACTGGCGTCAGCGCGCGCAAAGCAGATCCGACTGGCGCGGCTTCATCTCAGCGGCCAAAACCGACCCACGGTTGTAAGGGCCATTTAAGTAAGTAAGTAAGTAAGTACAAGAAAACTCGTTGTTGTTGCCAACTAGAGAGCTGTACTAGATACATACATGTAGTGTGGTGCCATGCGTCTGTCTGTGTCATGCATCTGTCCGTTGTCATGCATCTGTCTGTTGTCATGCGTCTGTTTGTTGCCATGCGATGATACAGGATAGCAACGAAGAGTTGTCGTTGTGAAAGTGTGTGTATAAGAATCATAATTGTTATTGTTATATTCTCTTCTTTCTGTTAGTATTCGCTTTGTAGCGTTGAGTTTGTGTTCGCATGGTGTTCGCAAAGAAAAATGTTACTATGCAAAATATTATTTGAGTTCTCTTGACATACGGTATGTGTAGCATACGGATTTTTTAATCTGTGACGAAAATAGATATATTCATATACGAAATATTCCTTATATTTATTGTATTGTAGAACGAAAAGTCACCAAACACATTATAATGAAAAACTTAATTTTCGAGTTTGTTGATTAATATTATAAAAAGTAATTGATGCAAATAAAGAAAATTTCAACAAAAACAGAAATCAAAACCGAAACCGTAACATGGAACCGGTATACCGAAACCGTTTCATTATAAAAACTTAAAACCGAAACGCGGAAAAAACCGAAACCGAAATCGAAACCGTTATTCGTTTAGGTTTCAATCCTTGGTTTCAATGTAAAAAAAATGCACCTGTTCATGATAAACAACATTTCTGAAGACACCAAACCTGTATCTTTTGAAATGAAAATATTTTGAGTACTGTCTTTTAACACTGTCTTTTGGTTAAAAACTTATTAATTTAAAAAAAAAATATTTTTGTAAGTACATTATTTTCCAAAATGAAATAATGAGAATTTAATAAATTATATAGTCTTAATTTATTTTCCAAATTGTCATTTTAAATATGTGTGGTTACCATTCAAAGTGGTATATACGTCATCAGGACATACGAATCCTGAAAATAACTACAAACTTTCAATCGCTGAAGAATTTCCATTCATTTGATTCCCATATTTACAAATGGGTAGGTGTACCGAATTTCGATTTTTTTTTTTGGTAACCACAAGTCGTTTCGCGGGAAAACATTATCTTCATATATTTGTGCATGAAGCCAATATATATTTGACCAAAAAAGTTTACCTAAGCACGTAAACAGTAAAATTGAGCTGTAGATGTAAATTTTATATGAGGTATCTATATATATAAAACTCTTGGTCCGTCTGTCAGTCTGTCTGTCTGTCTGTCTGTCTGTTTGTTCCAGCATCACGTCTAAACCGCTGAACCGATTTAACTGAAATTTTGCCACAGGATACTAAGGAGTCCGGAGGGTGTCATAGGCTATATATGGGCGGGATTGGACAAAGGGGCGTGGTACCTCCCATACAACCTAAACTTTCAAAACGACATAACTCAGCACATACACAATCTAAAAAGATGAAACAAAAAACTAAAATTCAACACACTAAAACTCACCACACTAAAACTCACCACAATAAAACTCACTACGCTAAACCTCACCACACTAAAAATTCACCATACTAAAACTCACCACACCAAAACTCACCACACTAAAACTCACCAAACCAAAATTCACCACACTAAAACTCACCACACTAAAACTTAACACAATAAAGCTCACTACACTAAAACTCACCACACTAAAAATTCACCTCACTAAAACTCACCACACTAAAACTCAGCATACTAAACACTCACCACACTGAAACTCACCACACTAAAACTCAACGCACTAAAACTCACCACAATAAAACTCACCACACTAAAACTCACTACACTAAAAATTCACCACACTAAAACCCACCACACTAAAACTCACCACACCGAAACTCACCACACTAAAACACACCACACTAAAAATTCACTAAACTAAAAATTCACTAAACTAAAAATTCAACACACTAAAACTAACTACACTAAAACTTCTACTGGGTAAAACTCTACGGGGAAGAATTCTACCGGGAAGAGTTCTACCGGGAAGAATTCTACGGTAAAGCGTTCTATGGGGAAGAATTTTACGGCGAAAAATTCTACTGGGAAGAATTCTACGGCGAAATATTCTACTGTCTGAATTGTCTTTGAGAAAAGTTGTTTTGGCGGAGAATTATTATTTGGTTACTACATTTATAGAAACTTCCACAGCGAAGCACGGGCCCCTGATATAAAAAATAATAATAATGTTTTTTTTATATTAATAAAATCGCTTTATATCTATGAATTCACAAAATCTTGGCACGAGTCGTGCACGGGTCCAGCTAGTTTGAATTTAAATGGTCAGATCACAGGTCACAATGAACCGATCTAGCCAATTGTTTCGCACATACAGCGTAGGTATATAAGTAATCTAAGTTATCAGTTTCATTCATCTAACTCTTCAACATTTTCCATTGATCCTTGTTAAAAGCGCCGCAGGCTAAAATTTTGCAAAAAATGGTGCGATTTTTGTCTGTTTGAAATATATAAAAAAAATGTTCGAATTTTTTTATCCTGCCAAAAATTTTGTCAGGGGTATATACAATGGAGTATATTTCAAACACCAGAGACAATTTTGTAAAACAGATCTAACAATCATCCAAAATTGTTGAAACTTTTTATGTCCGCAAAATCGTACGACATCTAATTAGCTCTTGTACCAATGTCGAAGGCCAATTCGTACTAAAACTACAAAAATAGTTCAAAGCGACATATGGCCTTTTTTTTCGAAACGATAATAAAAACTATTCTGGATTAATATTGCATCAAATAGTTCAAATATATAGAGATATATTTCAAAAACATGCGATGTGGAAAATGTTTAAATATTCTAACATAAAATTTGACTCTACTAAAATTACGAAATTTTAAAAATTAGCAACGAGATCGAATTTTTGTTATCCAAGTTAGTTCGAGAAAACTTCGAGGGATAAATCACATGGCAGACTTCTTACTAAACATATTGAAAAAGTTTGTTTTTTAATATCGTATATAAATTTGAAATTTATATAAATTTGAAAAGGGTTCCTTTTTATGCACAACTAATTTAAATTGCCAGGACATTGATTAGAGATGTATGGATTTAGTAGTTATAACAAAGTTTATTTTATTATCCTTAAAATGAGGTTTGCGGCATTCTACGGTCAAGAGTTTTTTTCTACAACCACAAAAAGTGATTAATGATTATTTTTTTGAAACTTTGGACCACTGTATCTCTGGAGAAGGTGAGTCTTGAACTCTGAAAGATTTGGTGAGGAATGTCTCTAAACAAAAAGTGTAACTTACTAAAAAAAAAATGTTAAAATTATACAATTCTAATTTGTACAATGCAAGACTCTTGTCTACAAATTTTTGATTCTTGTTTTATTTTGATTGCGCCTTTATTTGATACTGGACCTAATTTCGAAAATGGTTTTGTTAAATAGGGTCTAGTTTTTAAGATTTTTAAGTCTTAATTATTTGTCTCTCCTTTTATTTTTAATAGTCGAACCAAAAACAATAATGTATTTATCATTTAGTTGTTAGACGTACAAAACTATGCGCTACTATATATTTTTTATAAATGCCGGTGAAATATAGCCAAGGGAAATTCAAAACTTTACATTAAATTTAAAATTTTATGAATAAAAAACAATATTACTTGATGAAAAAAAGATAAATATTATTGTTATGCCATTTGTTCAATGCCATGTATAATATTTAAAATGAAAATTATGAAAATAAATTAAGACTCGAGTATTCGAGTCTCAATTTCTCATAATTAAATTTTGGAAAATATAAAAATATATTTTTTTTTTAAATAAATTAATAAGTTTTTAACCAAGGATAAATGGTAATCTTGATTATGCCTCCGTTATTTAATACAATAATCATTTTAACGCCTGAAAATAAAATATTTTTAAAAATTTTCAATTCTTAAAAATATATTTTTCTTATATTATTTCTTCGCGGGCCTCACAGAAATGTTGGTGGGCCGCGTGTTTGACATGCCTGGTGTATAAAAAAAGGTATAAAAAAAGATATGGTAGTGCATAGTGCTGAAGTCTAACACCGAAATGGAAATTACATTATTGTTTTTGTTTCGACTATTAAAAATAAAAGGATAAAAAAATAAATAAACCTTAAAAATGTCAAAAATTGGACCATATTTAAATTAATCTAAAAACGTTTTTATTATCGTTTCGAAAAAACTGCGATATGTTGCTTTGAACCATTTTTGCAGATTTAGTACGATTTGTCCTTCGATATTGGTACAATATCTAATTCGATATCGTATGATTTTGTCGACATAAAAAGTTGCAACAATTTTAGATGATTGTCAGGTGTCTGTTTTATAAATTTTTCTCTAGTGATTGAAATATACTCCATTGTAAATACCTCATACAAAAATTTTGGCAGGATCAAAGAAGTTCGGACATTTTTTATATTTCATTTCAAACAGACAAAAATCGCATCATTTTTTGCAAACAAAATTCACCTGCGGCGCTTTTACCGAAGATCTATGGAAAATTTGATATGGTACACAAATGCGGCCAATGCGATGCGGCTCGTTATGTCCAATGAGTTTGACATGTCTGCCCTACAGCTCAATGTGAGAACTTTAATAGTATACCTCAATTTTATAGTTTTTAATTACGCTGAACCCCCACCCTCATAATGATATTCACATATAAAAATTTTATATAAAAGTATAAAAACTAATAAGTCTTTTTTTTTTAAAGTGCACGGACCGTCGTTATTTAAAATTTTCTTAGGCTAATAATTCATAGATTTGATTTTATTAATTAACGGCTAAAATGTCCACTACACGGATAGAAAAGATTTGTTTGAATATGCTTGAATTCGAAATTCGAAATCACCATATACATATTGGGAGTAATATCTAATTACATTATAATTGAATAGTATTATTATTTTGTTCAGATTGAAATATTATTATACGATATGTAAATATAAATTGCTTTAATCGCGGATTTACATGAATTTACTATATTAATGTTTCTGAAGAAATATATATTTTTCATCAGATATTAATATATGTTTGTTTGATATTTCCGCTATTTGACACACCCAACGTCAATAAAAGGTTCTTTGAATTATATGTATTTGGTTATTCGTGATTGTTTCTGGGTGACAACGAATGTAAAAATAATAGCATTATTTTGATTATAATCATATATATATGTATGTTTGGCATTATGATACCACAATTAAATAAAAGCGCTGCCTCGATTTAGCACTCAGTAACACTCACATTAATATTTTTCATATACTTCAAAAGTTCTTTTTGGTGGAAGAATTCGTTTAAGTACCGCCAATTACTGTTAATACCAGATAGTGGCAGTTTTTTTAATAATTTAATCAATTAATTTTTCATTTCTTAAAAATGGCTTACCTTTTCTGGAAATTTCATTCTAGCTATATATCTGTTTTAATCGATATTTATAATTAAAAAATCATTTATATATATATATATATATATATATATATATATATATATATATATATGTATATATATATATATATATATATATATATATATATATATATATATATATATATATATATATATATATATATATATATATATATATATATATAATATATATATATATATATATATATATATATATATATATATATATATATATATATATATATATTTATATATTAGATTGGTTTAAAAAAACGACTTTTTCGTAATTCCTACGGGACCCCCTCATATTTTTTTATTTTTTTTACATAATTACAAATCCTAATCGCTATAGTTATCAGATCATGAAAATAACCATATAATTAAAAATGTGGCATTATTACGTTTCATTTGAGTACCTATATGACCGAATAGCTAGGTGCACCGGTTTTCGATTTTTCTAGGGTACCACAGATCCGATCACTCACTCCCGATCACTTTTTTTCTTTTTTAAGCAAATAAAACTGTTAATTTAAAGAAGTAAAGTTGTGTATAATTCATTATTCACTGCATTTGGTGAGAAAATATATAAAAGGGCGCAAAATAAATTTTTTAGGCGCATTTTAGAAAATTTTTTAAAAAAGGCGCAAAAAAATCAATCGTTCCCCTCAAGTCATACTTCTGGATCCGCCCCTGCAGTGTCAGTGTATTTTATTCTTGAATTTGTCAATATTAAAAAGGTCGGGAAAAACAGAAGTAGGGAGATTGTTTCAGAAACGTATCGTGAAAAGCCCATTAGACGTAACTTATACTTTTTTCAAAAAAAAAATAAATTATACGTTCTTTTTAATAATAATTTTAAGTATTAATAACACAGAGCGTAGCCGCGGTAGCTCAGTGGTTAGTGCGTTGGACTGCGAGCCGAAAGGTCCCCGGTTCAAGCCTGGACTGGGGCTAAACAACATCTTTTCATAGAAACATTTTTCTATACCGCGCTACCTCTCGTCAGTAAATGGCAAACCTACGAGAGTAAAACATTGCTTATGAAAAAGCTCTCACCCGCCGTTCGGATTCGGCAATAAACTGTAGGTCCCACCACTTTGAGTACAAATATAACACGCACAGCTCAAAATGGTGAGAGAGCTCGGCCGAAGTTCTATACAGGACTGTAGCGCCAAACTATTATATTATTATAATAACACAGAGCACCAAAAATACCATCTTCCGATTTGAATAAATATGTTTTAACCCTACTAATTACAAATTTGGACATACTGCGTGAACTCTTGAGAAAACTGTCATACACTTTTTGGCAAAAATGTTCCCCATACACACAAAAAAGTTATATCTAAGCTATAGCGATTAGGATTTGTAATTATGTAAAAAAAATAAAAAAATAAGAGGGGGTCCCGTAGGAATTACGAAAAAGTCGTTTTTTTAAACCAATCTAATATATAAATATATATATATGTATGTATATATATATATATATATATATATATATATATATATATATATATATATATATATATATATATAATATATATATATATATATATATATATATATATATATATATATATATATATAATATATATATTTATATATTAGATTGGTTTAAAAAAACGACTTTTTCGTAATTCCTACGGGACCCCCTCTTATTTTTTAATTTTTTTTACATCATTACAAATCCTAATCGCTATAGTTATCAGATCATGAAAATAACCATATAATTAAAAATGTGGCATTATTACGTTTCATTTGAGTACCTATATGACCGAATAGCTAGGTGCACCGGTTTTCGATTTTTCTAGGGTACCACAGATCCGATCACTCACTCCCGATCACTTTTTTTCTTTTTTAAGCAAATAAAACTGTTAATTTAAAGAAGTAAAGTTGTGTATAATTCATTATTCACTGCATTTGGTGAGAAAATATATAAAAGGGCGCAAAATAAATTTTTTAGGCGCATTTTAGAAAATTTTTTAAAAAAGGCGCAAAAAAATCAATCGTTCCCCTCAAGTCATACTTCTGGATCCGCCCCTGCAGTGTCAGTGTATTTTATTCTTGAATTTGTCAATATTAAAAAGGTCGGGAAAAACAGAAGTAGGGAGATTGTTTCAGAAACGTATCGTGAAAAGCCCATTAGACGTAACTTATACTTTTTTCAAAAAAAAAATAAATTATACGTTCTTTTTAATAATAATTTTAAGTATTAATAACACAGAGCGTAGCCGCGGTAGCTCAGTGGTTAGTGCGTTGGACTGCGAGCCGAAAGGTCCCCGGTTCAAGCCTGGACTGGGGCTAAACAACATCTTTTCATAGAAACATTTTTCTATACCGCGCTACCTCTCGTCAGTAAATGGCAAACCTACGAGAGTAAAACATTGCCTATGAAAAAGCTCTCACCCGCCGTTCGGATTCGGCAATAAACTGTAGGTCCCACCACTTTGAGTACAAATATAACACGCACAGCTCAAAATGGTGAGAGAGCTCGGCCGAAGTTCTATACAGGACTGTAGCGCCAAACTATTATATTATTATAATAACACAGAGCACCAAAAATACCATCTTCCGATTTGAATAAATATGTTTTAACCCTACTAATTACAAATTTGGACATACTGCGTGAACTCTTGAGAAAACTGTCATACACTTTTTGGCAAAAATGTTCCCCATACACACAAAAAAGTTATAGCTTGGCGTGCAGTTGTTTCAAAGAATATTCATTTGCATCTTCCAAATGTAGTCCGCCTCAACTGAAATTCATTTGAGGTAAACAATAGTATGAAGCTTAACCAACTATTAGTTGAAGCAACTGCAACATTGATTGGGAAAACACTCTTTTTATCCATTTTCAATTTTTGTATTGCCATTGCTACGGCAACTAAATTCAAAATGAGACGTAACAAATATTTAGTTGACTCAACAGATATTTGGTTATATTGACTAAATGATATAACATTGGGTCATATTAATAAAAATCGACTTTACTCAAAACTTGGAGCAAATGCTCCGAATTGTCAAAATGTTTCGCATTTCATTTAATTAAATTACTAAAAACTATTTGCTAATGTTCAAAAATATAAAATTTTAAATTGGTAGGTATTAATAAAAACGTTAAACTGACCATTTACTATAAAAATTCAGGAATACATTTAAAAAATTTGCTCAAAATCAGCTTGCTTAAAAGTAAATACTTTTTTTTATTAATATGGCCCATTAAGTTGTACCAATCAATATTTGTAGTAGCCAATTTCATTATAAGGAATCGGCAAATTTGTTGTATTTCTATATGCAGCCCTTGCCATCCAACGTGTTGCAAATACGAAGTCAGCAGCACAACGAATCGAATGATGAAAAAACCATAAACTTTGTATTTTGTTCATTACATTGTGTACAAAATTTTCGGCAGCAAAAATAAAAGTTATATATTCTTATGAATTTCATTATTAGCTGCGTTCCCGTGGTTTTTGATCCTGATCCGTAGATCATTTTCTTATACAAAATCAAAACAAACAATTAGAACCAGGTTCGTTTTTGGATCAATTACTGATCTGGTACTGTACGTATCAAGAGTAAATTTGTTTGTGGTGATGTTATGCTATTGTGAATAGCACTTAATAAGAAGAAGAATTTGTGTTGAAAAAGAAAGGGCAGAAGAAAACAGTGCTGCCAAATTTATTAAAATAGAAGCGATGGCGTTCCCGTGAAACAGATCTGGTTCAAGTACCACGGGAACGCAGCTATTATAAAAATAATGGCATTTGCAGTTTTTTTTCCTAGACATTCTGTTTCAAGGATATACGACAAAAGCGAAATGCTGTGTTTTAAGGCATACTTTTGTTTGGTACGGGTTAAGCTAGCTTATATTAAGCATTAATATTAGCTGCGTTCCCGTAGTACTTGAACCAGATCTGTTTCACGGGAACGCCATCGGTTCTATTTTAATAAATTTTGCAACACTGTTTTCGTCTCCCTTTCTTTTTACATACAAATTATTCTTCTTATTAAGTGTTATTCACAATAGCAAAGTTATTCACCACAAACAAATCTACTTTTGATACGTACAGTACCAGATCAGTAATTGATCCAAAAACGAACCTGGTTCTAATTGTTTGTTTTTGTTTTGTATATGATAATGATCTACGGATCAGGATCAAAAACCACGGGAACGCAGCTATTATAATACTGATATAATTTGCTAAACTTAAACTTAAATACAAGAATGGTGTTCAACTGGATGCCAAGAAATAAATACCCAAAAATGATTTTTTTATCCCAAAATTTGCTACTTTATTACATATATCTCGAAAACCATGATGTATTTTTAAAATCAATATTAATACTAAATGTGTGAGCATATACGTAAATTTTAGGTACAAGATATATGAGTGTGACTTTCCACAATCATTTATTATAATTTTGTATGCCACGAAAAAAGTAAAAGATTTATTAATTAAATTCTTTAATATCTAGAAAATCTGATAGATCTTCTGCGATTTCGAATATTAAATTTGACCTGATCACAGCCACAGTTGTAGCTATCGGTTGTGGCTGTGGATGTTCGAAATATAATAGGTTTGTGTACCTACTATAATAATTTTGCAATTGAAAGAATAGAGATGTCGCTATTGAAATATGAAATATAGAGTAAATTCATCGTTGGAGTTAAGACACTACTTTATATTGTTACAATAAACGACTACGATAAAATTAAATAGCAGAAAACTTGATATTAATACTAAAGTCGAAAGCGCGCAGCCACGGTTAATGTAACGCGATTTATAATTTATAATTTATAATTTATAATTTATAATTTATAATTTATAATTTATAATTTATAATTTATAATTTATAATTTATAATTTATAATTTATAATTTATAATTTATAATTTATAATTTATAATTTATAATTTATAATTTATAATTTATAATTTATAATTTATAATTTATAATTTATAATTTATAATTTATAATTTATAATTTATAATTTATAATTTATAATTTATAATTTATAATTTATAATTTATAATTTATAATTTATAATTTATAATTTATAATTTATAATTTATAATTTATAATTTATAATTTATAATTTATAATTTATAATTTATAATTTATAATTTATAATTTATAATTTATAATTTATAATTTATAATTTATAATTTATAATTTATAATTTATAATTTATAATTTATAATTTATAATTTATAATTTATAATTTATAATTTATAATTTATAATTTATAATTTATAATTTATAATTTATAATTTATAATTTATAATTTATAATTTATAATTTATAATTTATAATTTATAATTTATAATTTATAATTTATAATTTATAATTTATAATTTATAATTTATAATTTATAATTTATAATTTATAATTTATAATTTATAATTTATAATTTATAATTTATAATTTATAATTTATAATTTATAATTTATAATTTATAATTTATAATTTATAATTTATAATTTATAATTTATAATTTATAATTTATAATTTATAATTTATAATTTATAATTTATAATTTATAATTTATAATTTATAATTTATAATTTATAATTTATAATTTATAATTTATAATTTATAATTTATAATTTATAATTTATAATTTATAATTTATAATTTATAATTTATAATTTATAATTTATAATTTATAATTTATAATTTATAATTTATAATTTATAATTTATAATTTATAATTTATAATTTATAATTTATAATTTATAATTTATAATTTATAATTTATAATTTATAATTTATAATTTATAATTTATAATTTATAATTTATAATTTATAATTTATAATTTATAATTTATAATTTATAATTTATAATTTATAATTTATAATTTATAATTTATAATTTATAATTTATAATTTATAATTTATAATTTATAATTTATAATTTATAATTTATAATTTATAATTTATAATTTATAATTTATAATTTATAATTTATAATTTATAATTTATAATTTATAATTTATAATTTATAATTTATAATTTATAATTTATAATTTATAATTTATAATTTATAATTTATAATTTATAATTTATAATTTATAATTTATAATTTATAATTTATAATTTATAATTTATAATTTATAATTTATAATTTATAATTTATAATTTATAATTTATAATTTATAATTTATAATTTATAATTTATAATTTATAATTTATAATTTATAATTTATAATTTATAATTTATAATTTATAATTTATAATTTATAATTTATAATTTATAATTTATAATTTATAATTTATAATTTATAATTTATAATTTATAATTTATAATTTATAATTTATAATTTATAATTTATAATTTATAATTTATAATTTATAATTTATAATTTATAATTTATAATTTATAATTTATAATTTATAATTTATAATTTATAATTTATAATTTATAATTTATAATTTATAATTTATAATTTATAATTTATAATTTATAATTTATAATTTATAATTTATAATTTATAATTTATAATTTATAATTTATAATTTATAATTTATAATTTATAATTTATAATTTATAATTTATAATTTATAATTTATAATTTATAATTTATAATTTATAATTTATAATTTATAATTTATAATTTATAATTTATAATTTATAATTTATAATTTATAATTTATAATTTATAATTTATAATTTATAATTTATAATTTATAATTTATAATTTATAATTTATAATTTATAATTTATAATTTATAATTTATAATTTATAATTTATAATTTATAATTTATAATTTATAATTTATAATTTATAATTTATAATTTATAATTTATAATTTATAATTTATAATTTATAATTTATAATTTATAATTTATAATTTATAATTTATAATTTATAATTTATAATTTATAATTTATAATTTATAATTTATAATTTATAATTTATAATTTATAATTTATAATTTATAATTTATAATTTATAATTTATAATTTATAATTTATAATTTATAATTTATAATTTATAATTTATAATTTATAATTTTTTTTTTTTGTATTTATTTTATTTGCATTCTGTCTAATTTTACAATAAGCTAAATTTTTTACTATGATATAAGAAAATAACAGAATAGTTACACTCCAGTGAGTGTAGCTATATAGAAACAAGAATATATTACATTGGTTACTTAATATACGTTTTTAAATATTATGTACATATGAAGTATTTACAGATTATCTACAGAGCATAATATTAGCGATAAGGTAAATCCAAAACATGAAAGCGTTTAAGTCTTCTTGTTGTTAAACTGTTGTCTAAAATAACTATAGCCAATACGTTGCTATGATGATCAAATCGGTTCTTGTATCTTTCCGTAAACTTTACAATTTCTGGTTTTACAAATGGAATGTTTAAGTCTCTGTGAATTTCCTCATTTCTTACAAACCTAGGTGCATTTACAATATTTCTCAACGTCTTTGACTGATACCGTTGTAGAATTTCAATATTCGAGTTGCTTGCAGTACCCCACAATTGTGTCCATACAGGTTTTAATATAACTTTATAGAATAATAACTTATTTTCTAAACTCAGCTGCGAGTTTGGATTAAGTAGCCAATATATTTTTTTTGTTTTAATATTGAGTTGTTTTTGTTTAGCCTTGATGTGATTCTTCCATGTAAGTCTGCGATCAAGATGAAGTCCAAGGTATTTCATCAGTTATTAAATTCACGACTCTGTGACACTGTTCTGGAGTTCCATGAGCATGTCTAAACCAAAATTGATGTTCAGGTAAAATTTAGTATTCCTCTAAGATTGGTAACATTCTTCGTAAGAATATTCTTTCGAATATCTTCGAGAACGTGACCAATAAACTAATCGGACGGTATGTTCTCAGGTTTCTTTGGTTTATGGATCATGATAACCTCTGCGCATTTCCATTGGGTTGGAAAATAGTCAAGCCTTAACATCGAGTTAAAGATAAGCATTAAGAACAGAATACCTTTTTTGGTAGACATTTTATTACATTAGCGTCAATATAGTCATATCCAGGACACTATTTGCGATTTAGTTGTTATATTTTTTTATTAACTTCAGATAGAGATATATGTCGGATTGGCAAGCACATTTGGCACGGCGAATCTAAAAAGTTTGATAAATGTACTTCATTGGATATATCATTAGTTACATTAGGTTGAAAAATAGAAGATAAGTAATCTGCAAATGCACTTGCTTTTAACTCATTTGATCTTAACCACTCTCCATTGCTGGATTGAATAGCAACATTTCGTACCGTAGGACGTTTTAAATATTTTGTAGCTCTCCAAAGACTTCATCATTATTTTTCGATGAAGGATCAAGATTCAAAAGAAATTGTGCAGTTGCTCTACGTTTCAGTTCTAATAATCGCTCTTTAAGATCTTTTGCTGCCCTATTATAAAGTCTCTTATCACTCGGACTCTCTAATAAGTGCTTATATTTCAGCAGATATTAAGACTTTGTTAAGTTTTAATTCTTTAAAATGTGGCGTTGATCAATGTCTTGCCCCGATTTCAGTGATAGGTTTAAATTGACATGATTTTCAATCCAATCTTTAATCGCAATTATGTCAGTTTTTGTAGAGACTGAATAGACGACAATTGTTAAAAACATTCGGAAATGCCGCGCTATAGGTAATTAAAATTGGCGAATGATCTGAACTTAACTCGTTGTTTTCTAATATATCCAAATGATGAGCAGGGATACCTTACACGACAAAATCTAGCAGATCTGGTATTTTTCTAGGATTATTAGGCCAATAGGTGGGTTTTCCAGTAGATAAAGTATTACAATTATTAGCAGTTATACATTTATGAAGCTCTCTTCCTTTCGGATTTCTTAATCTTGGTCTTGGACCAGGGATATTTGGCGTTATAGTCCCCACCTGCAATAAATTTGGGACCCAATTTACTAAAAAACAGTTGGTAGTTATTGGATTTAACAGAATAGCGAGATGGAAAATATACAGCACATAAACATATATAAAATTGATCGCATTTTACTTTAATGCATGCAGCTTGTAAAAATAATTCTGATATATTATTCATAACATCAAATTTTAAAGAGCTTTTGATTAATACTGCCGAACCACCATGTGCTCTATTGTCAGGGTGGTTTGCTTTAATGACATCGTATCCGTTAATTCTAAAATAGCTTCTATCAGTAAAGTGTGTCTCTGAAGCTAGCAAGAAGTCAATATTATTTGAAAAAAGGAAGATGTTAAGTTCTTTTTTGTGGTTGGATATGCCATTGGCATTCCATATTGCAATTCGTAAATCTAGTTGCATAATTTATTTAATAAAATTGACAACATATTTAGCAGGTTATTTGTTAATTCAAATTGTTTGGTGGTGATGCTTCAATTTTTTTAAAAGGGTTTGTGCTACATTAACATTTTCTTTTAGAGTTTGGGCATAGGACAATCGGTTTGGATTTTCAGTTCCGCTTGTGGGAACTGATTTTGGTGTCGAAGAAAATTGCTGTTGAAACCAAAAAAGGTTATTTTGAATTTGCTGTGTTCTATTTTGTTGTGTATTTTTTTTTAGCCACTAATTCCTGGTAAATTCTACACCCTTTGTAGCTAGCGACGTGATTTTGAAGGCAATTAACTTATTTAGCAGGAGCATCTTTGGTTTTTGCACATTCTGCAGTTGCATGATTTAATGAAATTTAACACATTTAAACATTTTGTACAATACGATTTGGTATGACCAAATTCTTGACAGCGATAGCATTGAACAATGTCGTTGTCTTTGCGTGGAGGTTCAACTTTAATAATTGCATTGCCTATATGCCTGACTTTATAAATTTCTGAGATGTTATTATTTGGTTCTAGATCAACAAAAAACATGTTCAATGGCTCTCTGGTTATGCGACTGCGAATATTGTTTATACTTCTTATTGTATGACCTAATTCTTCTAAATATATTTTAATGGTCTGTGTTGGCATGGAGTGATGTACATTTTTGAAAACAACTCTAAACGCTCTTTCTTGTTTAAGTTAGTAGGTATGGAAATTAATGTTGTCCTTTTTTAGATTTGCAGTTAGTGCTCTATACCTTTCCACTGACTTGACCATTACACGTATATGGCCATTACGTAGTGCCTTGAAGCTATACTCATCATTAGGAATATTATTTGATAAATACTGTATCATACCGCTAACGTCATTAACATCGGAAGGGATTATATGTGGAGGTTTCGGGGCAGGTGGAGTTTCCATGGACATATTTATTTCTTCATCTAGTTGATCATTGTCTTCATTCTCAAGTACAGAAAAACTATTGGAACTACTAGCAGCTAAGGTATTGTCTTCTAGAGTTATTCGCTTTCGCTTGATATTTGGCGATTCTGCATTTACTCGTTTTCCTCTTTGTGGAGTGATCACTTTTTGTCAGCCGACGGCAACGCAGTCGTCGTCATCACTCATGCTAGCAAAAAGCACTTGTTTCTAGCGAGAGAACAACAAATTGCTGCTGTTACAGTTCTTTATTGTTAAGGAAAACCACTTGGGAAGGTTAGATCACATGGGAAATTTTAAAGTAGGTGTTATTATGATAGTTAGGATTATCAAAATTATAGTCGGTCTAAGCCGACTATACATACCCTACACATACGTGTGGTTACCATTCAAAGTGGTATATAGGTCACCAGGGAATACGAATCCTGAAAATAACTACAAACTTTCAATCGCTGAAGAATTTCCATTCATTTGATACGCATATTTACAAATGGGTAGGTGTACCGAATTTCGCATTTTTTTTCTGAACCACAAGTCGTTTCGCGGGAAAACATTATCTTCATGTATTTGTGCATGAAGCCAATATATATTTGACCAAAAAAGTTTATAATTTATAATTTATAATTTATAATTTATAATTTATAATTTATAATTTATAATTTATAATTTATAATTTATAATTTATAATTTATAATTTATAATTTATAATTTATAATTTATAATTTATAATTTATAATTTATAATTTATAATTTATAATTTATAATTTATAATTTATAATTTATAATTTATAATTTATAATTTATAATTTATAATTTATAATTTATAATTTATAATTTATAATTTATAATTTATAATTTATAATTTATAATTTATAATTTATAATTTATAATTTATAATTTATAATTTATAATTTATAATTTATAATTTATAATTTATAATTTATAATTTATAATTTATAATTTATAATTTATAATTTATAATTTATAATTTATAATTTATAATTTATAATTTATAATTTATAATTTATAATTTATAATTTATAATTTATAATTTATAATTTATAATTTATAATTTATAATTTATAATTTATAATTTATAATTTATAATTTATAATTTATAATTTATAATTTATAATTTATAATTTATAATTTATAATTTATAATTTATAATTTATAATTTATAATTTATAATTTATAATTTATAATTTATAATTTATAATTTATAATTTATAATTTATAATTTATAATTTATAATTTATAATTTATAATTTATAATTTATAATTTATAATTTATAATTTATAATTTATAATTTATAATTTATAATTTATAATTTATAATTTATAATTTATAATTTATAATTTATAATTTATAATTTATAATTTATAATTTATAATTTATAATTTATAATTTATAATTTATAATTTATAATTTATAATTTATAATTTATAATTTATAATTTATAATTTATAATTTATAATTTATAATTTATAATTTATAATTTATAATTTATAATTTATAATTTATAATTTATAATTTATAATTTATAATTTATAATTTATAATTTATAATTTATAATTTATAATTTATAATTTATAATTTATAATTTATAATTTATAATTTATAATTTATAATTTATAATTTATAATTTATAATTTATAATTTATAATTTATAATTTATAATTTATAATTTATAATTTATAATTTATAATTTATAATTTATAATTTATAATTTATAATTTATAATTTATAATTTATAATTTATAATTTATAATTTATAATTTATAATTTATAATTTATAATTTATAATTTATAATTTATAATTTATAATTTATAATTTATAATTTATAATTTATAATTTATAATTTATAATTTATAATTTATAATTTATAATTTATAATTTATAATTTATAATTTATAATTTATAATTTATAATTTATAATTTATAATTTATAATTTATAATTTATAATTTATAATTTATAATTTATAATTTATAATTTATAATTTATAATTTATAATTTATAATTTATAATTTATAATTTATAATTTATAATTTATAATTTATAATTTATAATTTATAATTTATAATTTATAATTTATAATTTATAATTTATAATTTATAATTTATAATTTATAATTTATAATTTATAATTTATAATTTATAATTTATAATTTATAATTTATAATTTATAATTTATAATTTATAATTTATAATTTATAATTTATAATTTATAATTTATAATTTATAATTTATAATTTATAATTTATAATTTATAATTTATAATTTATAATTTATAATTTATAATTTATAATTTATAATTTATAATTTATAATTTATAATTTATAATTTATAATTTATAATTTATAATTTATAATTTATAATTTATAATTTATAATTTATAATTTATAATTTATAATTTATAATTTATAATTTATAATTTATAATTTATAATTTATAATTTATAATTTATAATTTATAATTTATAATTTATAATTTATAATTTATAATTTATAATTTATAATTTATAATTTATAATTTATAATTTATAATTTATAATTTATAATTTATAATTTATAATTTATAATTTATAATTTATAATTTATAATTTATAATTTATAATTTATAATTTATAATTTATAATTTATAATTTATAATTTATAATTTATAATTTATAATTTATAATTTATAATTTATAATTTATAATTTATAATTTATAATTTATAATTTATAATTTATAATTTATAATTTATAATTTATAATTTATAATTTATAATTTATAATTTATAATTTATAATTTATAATTTATAATTTATAATTTATAATTTATAATTTATAATTTATAATTTATAATTTATAATTTATAATTTATAATTTATAATTTATAATTTATAATTTATAATTTATAATTTATAATTTATAATTTATAATTTATAATTTATAATTTATAATTTATAATTTATAATTTATAATTTATAATTTATAATTTATAATTTATAATTTATAATTTATAATTTATAATTTATAATTTATAATTTATAATTTATAATTTATAATTTATAATTTATAATTTATAATTTATAATTTATAATTTATAATTTATAATTTATAATTTATAATTTATAATTTATAATTTATAATTTATAATTTATAATTTATAATTTATAATTTATAATTTATAATTTATAATTTATAATTTATAATTTATAATTTATAATTTATAATTTATAATTTATAATTTATAATTTATAATTTATAATTTATAATTTATAATTTATAATTTATAATTTATAATTTATAATTTATAATTTATAATTTATAATTTATAATTTATAATTTATAATTTATAATTTATAATTTATAATTTATAATTTATAATTTATAATTTATAATTTATAATTTATAATTTATAATTTATAATTTATAATTTATAATTTATAATTTATAATTTATAATTTATAATTTATAATTTATAATTTATAATTTATAATTTATAATTTATAATTTATAATTTATAATTTATAATTTATAATTTATAATTTATAATTTATAATTTATAATTTATAATTTATAATTTATAATTTATAATTTATAATTTATAATTTATAATTTATAATTTATAATTTATAATTTATAATTTATAATTTATAATTTATAATTTATAATTTATAATTTATAATTTATAATTTATAATTTATAATTTATAATTTATAATTTATAATTTATAATTTATAATTTATAATTTATAATTTATAATTTATAATTTATAATTTATAATTTATAATTTATAATTTATAATTTATAATTTATAATTTATAATTTATAATTTATAATTTATAATTTATAATTTATAATTTATAATTTATAATTTATAATTTATAATTTATAATTTATAATTTATAATTTATAATTTATAATTTATAATTTATAATTTATAATTTATAATTTATAATTTATAATTTATAATTTATAATTTATAATTTATAATTTATAATTTATAATTTATAATTTATAATTTATAATTTATAATTTATAATTTATAATTTATAATTTATAATTTATAATTTATAATTTATAATTTATAATTTATAATTTATAATTTATAATTTATAATTTATAATTTATAATTTATAATTTATAATTTATAATTTATAATTTATAATTTATAATTTATAATTTATAATTTATAATTTATAATTTATAATTTATAATTTATAATTTATAAATTATAATTTATAATTTATAATTTTGTAATTTATTATTTTTGCGTAATAGTCAAATCCATTAATAAATATTATTTCCGATAAATATTTATAAAAGTTTGTAATAATGATTATTTTTGATAAATATGTTTAAAAGAAAAAATTATTATTATATTAAATTAATGTTTTTAAAAGTCAAAAATAATTATTATTTATAATTAATATTTATATTTATAAAAGTCGATAAATAGTATTGAGTACATAATATTTATAAAAGTCAGAAAAATTATTATATTACATAAATCGTCGTTGTAGAACGAACAGTCATGCCAAATATTCATTTACAAAAATCTTTACCACATGATAAGAAAATGTAAATCTATCAATTGGTTTTTCAACTTTGAAAATGCATCAATTAATTTTTATAATAAAGGTATTCACGAAACGGAGCAGTTGCCGATGTACATTAGCAGTATTGTTGAATTGTATCATATTTCGTGAGCACACTTATTTCATATTTGTGTAGTATGGTAGTTTTCCGTTTGATGTACCAAAAACAGATGTTTTTGTTTCATTAAAATTTTAGGTTTATTTCTTATTGGCCATATACAATATATAAGTATGCCTTTTGTTACATATTTTTAATTCAATATCTCAAATCAATACATTATAATTAAAACAAAGTAAAGAAATTAGATTAGTGATGTCGATTTAAGAATAAAACTCATACCTTATATAGGAACTCGTTAATATTTATTCTTAAAACAGTGGACATTATAAAATAATTTCTTTTTTATTCACATGTTCCTATTCATTAAAAATATATATTTCATTTAAATATTAAATATAATGCATTTTAGGGAATTAAAAGTTAATAATCAAACACTGTCTGTAATATGAAGTACCCAAAAGTCATAAATTCAGCATCACTAAAAAACTACAAAAGTACCACAAAGTAAACTCAAGCATTTAGCGAAGTAGATTAGCAGATAATTTTTGTTTTTGCCACCAATGTATTTTGTTGTTGTACAACTGCTACTTGACAAAACTACTACTCTACATCGCAACTGCTCCGTTTAGTGAATAACCTTAATATTAATCAACAAACTCGAAATTTAAGTTTTTCATAAAAATGTATTTCTACAAAATGTCGTTCTACAACGACGAAATATTGTTACGAAAATTCAGTCTACGTAAAACTGTTCTACAAGTTCGTATCTCTGGGTTGTGTACAACATTAAAAACACTATTACGTTTGGTTTAAATTATAACAAATAACTTTAGTAATTCACTTTAATAAACAACTTTACTAATAAAAAATTCTAACAACTGCTGCATGTCTACAATTTTACTTGACATTATTCTCACACGAGACGTGTTGATCTTTCCTCTCTTTCTCGCACATTGCTTAGTGCGCTGAATGATCTTCCGTCTCTTTCTAACACATTGCTTAGTGCGCTGAATTGTCTTGCGTCTCATTTATTATTTTTGAATGCTTGCACTATGGGGCAAAGTACATCTTTTCGTAACACAGCCCTCTACCTAAATCTGTTCGTCCCGAACAGATGTTAATCCTCTCTTTCTCTATACTGCGCCAACTTCTGTAAATGTACTACATTAATTTTTCGTCTAACGCCTGTAGTATTCTGAATCTGATACACAATGTCATTAATCCTTTTAATTATCTTGTACGGTCGTTCCCTGTGTGTTTTGCTTAGTGCGCTGAATTGTCTTGCGTCTCATTTATTATTGTTGAATGCTTGCACTATGGGGCAAATTACATCTTTCCGTAACACTGCCCTCCACCTAAATCTGTACGTCCCGAACAGATGTTAATCCTCTCTGTCTCTTTACGGCGCCAACTTCTCTAAATGTACTACTTTCATTTTTCGTCTAACGTATGTATTATTCTGAATCCGATACACAATGTCATTAATCCTTTTAATTATCTTATAGCCGACTGACTTCTGATATCCTACCCAATATAAATGTTTTCTGACTTCTTCAATCGTTTTATTAATGCTCAAGTGACATCCATTCGATCCACAATGGCATTTCAGTACTATCGCTTTTATTTTTGACTTGGGAAAAACAATAAAATTTCGTGCAGATCTGCTATTTTCAGTTTCCCACACACGGTACAAAAAACCATTTTGTAGCTTCAGGCTTTGCCACTGCGTCCAGTAAGCCCTGCCTAATGGATTGTTGGATGCTAACTATTTCCATAATGGTTTTCTTTCTTGTTCCTTGATCGTCCTAATTTTTGTGATGTCATTTGGCACGACACCCAATGAACGGATGTGAATTATGTTCGTTTTTTCTACTTCTCTCCGGCACTCTCCGGATTCCATTGTACACACTCGTGCCGACACAATGCCTGAATTTCCCCGATAGCCCCAGGTATTAATTTATAATTTATAATTTATAATTTATAATTTATAATTTATAATTTATAATTTATAATTTATAATTTATAATTTATAATTTATAATTTATAATTTATAATTTATAATTTATAATTTATAATTTATAATTTATAATTTATAATTTATAATTTATAATTTATAATTTATAATTTATAATTTATAATTTATAATTTATAATTTATAATTTATAATTTATAATTTATAATTTATAATTTATAATTTATAATTTATAATTTATAATTTATAATTTATAATTTATAATTTATAATTTATAATTTATAATTTATAATTTATAATTTATAATTTATAATTTATAATTTATAATTTATAATTTATAATTTATAATTTATAATTTATAATTTATAATTTATAATTTATAATTTATAATTTATAATTTATAATTTATAATTTATAATTTATAATTTATAATTTATAATTTATAATTTATAATTTATAATTTATAATTTATAATTTATAATTTATAATTTATAATTTATAATTTATAATTTATAATTTATAATTTATAATTTATAATTTATAATTTATAATTTATAATTTATAATTTATAATTTATAATTTATAATTTATAATTTATAATTTATAATTTATAATTTATAATTTATAATTTATAATTTATAATTTATAATTTATAATTTATAATTTATAATTTATAATTTATAATTTATAATTTATAATTTATAATTTATAATTTATAATTTATAATTTATAATTTATAATTTATAATTTATAATTTATAATTTATAATTTATAATTTATAATTTATAATTTATAATTTATAATTTATAATTTATAATTTATAATTTATAATTTATAATTTATAATTTATAATTTATAATTTATAATTTATAATTTATAATTTATAATTTATAATTTATAATTTATAATTTATAATTTATAATTTATAATTTATAATTTATAATTTATAATTTATAATTTATAATTTATAATTTATAATTTATAATTTATAATTTATAATTTATAATTTATAATTTATAATTTATAATTTATAATTTATAATTTATAATTTATAATTTATAATTTATAATTTATAATTTATAATTTATAATTTATAATTTATAATTTATAATTTATAATTTATAATTTATAATTTATAATTTATAATTTATAATTTATAATTTATAATTTATAATTTATAATTTATAATTTATAATTTATAATTTATAATTTATAATTTATAATTTATAATTTATAATTTATAATTTATAATTTATAATTTATAATTTATAATTTATAATTTATAATTTATAATTTATAATTTATAATTTATAATTTATAATTTATAATTTATAATTTATAATTTATAATTTATAATTTATAATTTATAATTTATAATTTATAATTTATAATTTATAATTTATAATTTATAATTTATAATTTATAATTTATAATTTATTATTTATAATTTATAATTTATAATTTATAATTTATAATTTATAATTTATAATTTATAATTTATAATTTATAATTTATAATTTATAATTTATAATTTATAATTTATAATTTATAATTTATAATTTATAATTTATAATTTATAATTTATAATTTATAATTTATAATTTATAATTTATAATTTATAATTTATAATTTATAATTATAATTTATAATTTATAATTTATAATTTATAATTTATAATTTATAATTTATAATTTATAATTTATAATTTATAATTTATAATTTATAATTATAATTTATAATTTATAATTTATAATTTATAATTTATAATTTATAATTTATAATTTATAATTTATAATTTATAATTTATAATTTATAATTTATAATTTATAATTTATAATTTATAATTTATAATTTATAATTTATAATTTATAATTTATAATTTATAATTTATAATTTATAATTTATAATTTATAATTTATAATTTATAATTTATAATTTATAATTTATAATTTATAATTTATAATTTATAATTTATAATTTATAATTTATAATTTATAATTTATAATTTATAATTTATAATTTATAATTTATAATTTATAATTTATAATTTATAATTTATAATTTATAATTATAATTTATAATTTATAATTTATAATTTATAATTTATAATTTATAATTTATAATTTATAATTTATAATTTATAATTTATAATTTATAATTTATAATTTATAATTTTATAATTTATAATTTATAATTTATAATTTATAATTTATAATTTATAATTTATAATTTATAATTTATAATTTATAATTTATAATTTATAATTTATAATTTATAATTTATAATTTATAATTTATAATTTATAATTTATAATTTATAATTTATAATTTATAATTTATAATTTATAATTTATAATTTATAATTTATAATTTATAATTTATAATTTATAATTTATAATTTATAATTTATAATTTATAATTTATAATTTATAATTTATAATTTATAATTTATAATTTATAATTTATAATTTATAATTTATAATTTATAATTTATAATTTATAATTTATAATTTATAATTTATAATTTATAATTTATAATTTATAATTTATAATTTATAATTTATAATTTATAATTTATAATTTATAATTTATAATTTATAATTTATAATTTATAATTTATAATTTATAATTTATAATTTATAATTTATAATTTATAATTTATAATTTATAATTTATAATTTATAATTTATAATTTATAATTTATAATTTATAATTTATAATTTATAATTTATAATTTATAATTTATAATTTATAATTTATAATTTATAATTTATAATTTATAATTTATAATTTATAATTTATAATTTATAATTTATAATTTATAATTTATAATTTATAATTTATAATTTATAATTTATAATTTATAATTTATAATTTATAATTTATAATTTATAATTTATAATTTATAATTTATAATTTATAATTTATAATTTATAATTTATAATTATAATTTATAATTTATAATTTATAATTTATAATTTATAATTTATAATTTATAATTTATAATTTATAATTTATAATTTATAATTTATAATTTATAATTTATAATTTATAATTTATAATTTATAATTTATAATTTATAATTTATAATTTATAATTTATAATTTATAATTTATAATTTATAATTTATAATTTATAATTTATAATTTATAATTTATAATTTATAATTTATAATTTATAATTTATAATTTATAATTTATAATTTATAATTTATAATTATAATTTATAATTTATAATTTATAATTTATAATTTATAATTTATAATTTATAATTTATAATTTATAATTTATAATTTATAATTTATAATTTATAATTTATAATTTATAATTTATAATTTATAATTTATAATTTTGTAATTTATTATTTTTGCGTAATAGTCAAATCCATTAATAAATATTATTTCCGATAAATATTTATAAAAGTTTGTAATAATGATTATTTTTGATAAATATGTTTAAAATAAAAAATTATTATTATATTAAAGTAATGTTTTTAAAAGTCAAAAATAATTATTATTTATAATTAATATTTATATTTATGAAAGTCGATAAATAGTTTTGAGTACATAATATTTATAAAAGTCAGAAAAATTATTATATTACATAAATCGTCGTTGTAGAACGAAAAGTCATGCCAAATATTCATTTACAAAAATCTTTACCACATGATAAGAAAATGTAAATCTATCAATTGGTTTTTCAACTTTGAAAATGCATCAATTAATTTTTATAATAAAGGTATTCACGAAACGGAGCAGTTGCCGATGTACATTAGCAGTATTGTTGAATTGTATCATATTTCGTGAGCACACTTATTTCATATTTGTGTAGTATGGTAGTTTTCCGTTTGATGTACCAAAAACAGATGTTTTTGTTTCATTAAAATTTTAGGTTTATTGCTTATTGGCCATATACAATATATAAGTATGCCTTTTGTTACATATTTTTAATTCAATATCTCAAATCAATACATTATAATTAAAACTAAGTAAAGAAATTAGATTAGTGATGTCGATTTAAGAATAAAACTCATACCTTATATAGGAACTCGTTAATATTTATTCTTAAAACAGTGGACATTATGAAATCATTTCTTTTTTATTCACATGTTCACATTCATTAAAAATATATATTTCATTTAAATATAATGCATT